>JAGDQP010023580.1:16124-28982 GCA_022664845.1 Lepisma saccharinum | reverse complement strand
CAGCTGTCGTGACCTAAAATGGTGTATTGATGATGATAAAACTATCTACGCAAGCTCTAACTCATTTCGTAGTTTCATTTAATTGTAAATATTAAAGATTATATTTTATGTTTAAAGCTCATACATTTCTGTGTACTTGAATGTGACATGATTGGGATGAAATCTGTACTATCAATTCCATCATGTTAAATCAATATTCATAGTTTGTGAACTTTGTTCTGGTAGCAACATCGCTAAGCTTTTCCTTGCATTTCCACCCATATTACAACCAAAATATTATATTTCGCTTTTCTAACACTTAAATATACACTTAGAAAATTATGTTCAAAATGAAAATTATCACATTCATATTTAAATATTCCATTCAAACTAATGAACACACAAAAATTTAATTCATGCAACTGCTCTATACCACATGTATATTAAACCGTAATAGTGGAACCTAGTACAAGGGAAACAGAATCAGAATATTCAAATAAATTTTGTCCTTGAATAGTTAAACAAATGGGATTTTCCGATATAATAAGCAGAACACATAAGTTTTTAATACTTTCCTCCGACTTTCACCAATATAGCTTCAGAAACACGAAAAGGTTATATGGGATATCATAGAAACAATATGATTGCAATTATTTTTGTTTATGAGCAAATAAACTCATATAATGTTCCTATTATTTTAATTAAAATGCATAAGTGATTAAGAGGAGATTAGAAAATAGTATCATGGTTGCCATTTTTTTAGCTACGTCTGCACTCCAACGAAAACATCAAACGTTGAAGGAATATTATTTTCTTTACTTTTCCTGCAACTTTAATTAAAATCACTACAGAAATAGAGAGGTTATTAAAGAAGGAACGGAAGGCAATATTATGGTGTTGTGATTTTTAAGTGCATAGAATATACAAGTTTAAATTTGTTCTATTGTTTAAATTTAATATAAATTATCTTTAAAATATTAAAACTATGAAAGTGGAAAGTAAAGAAAACAGACAAACCACCACATCACTTGATTCAATACGAGTAAGCCTCTTTAACCGAGTTTTAAAAAAAAATGTATGGGAAGACATAATTTAGAACACTTCGGGTTCTAGTATTGCATTCCAATATTACAGTACAGTGCACTGATATTTGCATTTATATCTTTAAGAAAGTTAACATACAACCTTAAAAGGCCTCGAATAGTAGTAGTGGTCTTTAAACACACGATTGCACTGTGTTCATAAATATTTTAGTTTTTATATCTACATTGATTTCAAAGAATCTCTGCAAATAATTCAATCTGTACGAACGGAAAAAAAATTACATTGTAGTTTCAATAGCACTTCTCCATTAAACATGTGATATGAGTCTTGTGTGTTCTGAATTCTGGTGCTCGATAATGTATTGTCGTGCATTACACTCAAGGTTTGGAAGGTAACTTTGTGAACAATTGAATATCGATTCCATTAAATTTTTATTCTGTATTTGTCTAAATACTTATTATGTCAGATACTATCTATAGAAATTATAGATCTTCATATCCTAAATAGTACAGATAAGAAAATATGTAGTGTCCGTAACTTTGAAGTTTCTCTGTCAAGATAAATTCAAAAGGATTTGTGGCTAAGTAATCAATGATACATAGCGAACCCGACTTGATTTGTTTTAATTTCCGCTTAAAAGACCACACACACAGGTACAAGTGGTATAGAACTTGTTAAGATACCTATATAAGAAATTTTCCTCTTCATGCATTTCTCCCATTGCCATGTGTTGCTTTATCCCACTCCTACAAATAGTTAATTAATAGTAAATAATAGGGCTCATATAAACGTTTACTTATTAAATCTATCACAAAATTCCTACTCATACTTCCCTATGTACTTAATTACCCCTGTAAATTTTCCAAATTTGTGCAACATTAATTTTAATATGCATCAAATCATGACATAGTGCAAATCTTCTGGAATGTTAAATATTCCCAAAATAACCTATGAGTCACTATCGCGATTTCAATGTGTTTCATGAGTTTTCATTATGTAATGAATCTGAATTTTGTGAATAGATCGGTACATATATGGAGAGTATGTGAATAGTTTTATAATGATTGTATGGAATTATATATTATAAACAAAAACGTTCTTTATTGTATGTGAGTGAGTGCTAGTACTTCTTTGAAATAACCATAACATTTTTTACTAATAGAAGTCTACTTTTCTTTGCTAGCGACAGTGCAATTAAAAATCGTTTGTTTTGGTACATTTCAATTTAATTTTAATATTTCTATTCAGAAAAAGAAATGGGGAACATTTATGTGTGGATCAAAGACAAACACTAATAAATATATAGACCACATAACAATGGGTTTGAAGTTACTTATCATGTATACGCCTTTTCTTTGCTTCTGAAGACTGTAAATCATACTTTCTATTGATAATGTTTAAATATTATGACACATGAAGATTTATGATTATTAATTAATATTTCAGTATTTAAAACATATAAAGAAATTACCTTTACAATTTCAAGAAACGGTTGTGAAAAGGCAATTTCAATATATAATCTTCATGGAACAAATCTAAGTATCAAAGTTGTCACATCTTACTGTGTAGGTTATTTCTTTTTCTTTGTTCTGAAACTTTCCATATTTAAGACAATAGCACAAAAAATTGAAGACGTTTTCAACTTTGAAGTAACTGATTTTTATACTCTAGATATTAACTATTTTAAACTAGGATAGTAGAACTAACTTACCTATTTCCATGAACGTGACTAGCACAGAAGGCAAAACTATAGTGGATAAGAGTAGGATCTATCATCAGACCTTTCTCTGCTCTATCTAACAAGTCACTTAGGTAACAAAGATGACGATAACAGCCTCTAACACCATACCTGGCACAGTATTCATCTAAAACAAAGACTTGACCTGGGCTAAACCAACCCTGTAATCAAACGAAAAAGAAATTAACAAGCTTGTTATATATGTTATCATCCAAGATAAAAATAAATATTTTTACGTTTTAAGGAAGTTTATTAAATATTGTCAACAAAACACTCTATGACTGATTCCGTCACTTATTAATTTCAGCTGTATCCAAGAACAGTTAAATTTTTATCACACCACAATGTCGCAAAAGTAAGGACTGTAATGTACGTTATTACCATTCAAGGTTCATTATCAGGGCTCTGTAACAAGTTTGAAACCAGCGATCGACAATTTTGATCGAAGCTTTCTCCTGGGTTTTCCTTAGTTGGAATCCTCGTATGATATCCCAATTAAGACAAGCGTCACTTATCCTATAAATGTAAAGCTTCAATAAAATTTGAGTAATCATTCTAGATATAAAGATACGCGTAAACTACCACATTAGACACTCGAGAAGAAACTGCAGAAATAAAAGTCCTATTAGATCCAAAGTCTAAAACATTGGCTATCCAAATGTCGTTTAGGGAAATTCCCACTTCTACATCCTCTGGTTGATCTTCCTTAAAGTTTTCTTCATCTTTCAAAGATTCGATGCTATTAACTTTGGTGGGAGGTAAACTTTTTTTTCTCTAGCATTACACTGATTATAAAACTATTTTCTCTTTCGACATTGGTTACAGATCTTTCCGTAAGCAGGACATCTATTGATTACATGCTGGAATCCCCATGATCGACACTGAATAACTGTAAATGAATTATTTCCCTTATTTACTTGTGTTTGACCAGATCTAGCGTTAGATGCAAGTAATGATTCCTGTACTTTATTAACATTTGCTGCTCGCATCGTATTACTCAACATTCTACTTTGGTCCTCTACGGCTTCAAATTGTTGTGCCATAGTACAAGCTTTTACAAAGGATAACTCTTCCTCATGTAGTAAACGTTTTCTGAAAGAAACATCTAAAACTCTCAAAACTAACTGGTCTTTGCAAGCGTCGCTTTCAAAATTTCCAAAGCGGCACCTTGTTGCTTGTCGTTTTAGCTGTTCTATATAATCCTGAATGCTCTGACCTAGTTGCTGCATCATTTTTTGGAATTTATATCTTTCAGTGGTAATATTAGTTAATATGGTGAATATTTTAGTTAACCATTCAGAAATCTGTGCGAAAGACAATTTTGCTATTTCATTTGGTTTCACTATATCTTTCAATTTACTATACGTTTCTGTAGAAATAGAGGTAAGCCACATTTGTTGTTTCTTTTTCTCAGTATAATCATTTATGGCACAATAAAAACTAAATCTTTCAAGATAATTTATCAATAGATTTTCTCGAATCATCAAAACAGTAAAAACTCATTTTCGATCCAGCCATGATTACTTCTATATTTCTGATCATACATGGGAAACGAAATCATTAATCAGTCGTCGCCAGTTTGATATATGTAAATCTCAAAATATTTATTTAATCAGTAAATATCGATCGAGCATATATATGTAAACTTTATCATTATTTTTAAAATTCAAAATTAGAGAAACTAGGTATTCAAAATCAACGGTAATCATGATTTTTTTTTACATTGTTGAACGAGTTCCAAACTAGGTCCATTCGATTTGTTAAATAATTTTCTGACAATGCACATTACCCAATTCCAGTTTACCATATTTGTCTTCAAGTACACTGATTCCTGAAATATATCCTTCATTTTTATAGTTGGGTATCCATTACATAAATACACATATTCAGATATGATAAATAACTTTACAAAAATTATAGTTCAATTCACGAACACCAAAGAGACATAATAAAACTTCATTTGTTTTAGTTCGTTCTTTTTAAAATTCGCGTTGGCACTATTATTTTTATGTTCATAAAGTGTTTGCACACAACTTTCAACATATATCAGTTATTAGATATCATTACTATGATCTCCGCCGTCTCTCGAGCCGTTTTAATATTATCTAACGAAATTTAGTCCGATCAAATAGTGTTCATAACAAGTATGCTCATTAATCTACAGGGCATTCCCGAAATAGTGGTGCAATCTTCCAAAGTGATTATTCTCATAAAAAAATCCTTTGAAGAAATTAAAAATTATACGTAGTTTCGGAACTACAGGCGCTCAACATCACGACGGCATCGTCACAAATGACGTCATAACTCCACACATAATGACGTAAGCCGTGTTGGCTTAGCAAATCACACTCAAAGTAGTACCCTATACTTGTATTTAAGAAATGTTTTTGATTGAGGGAGGGAGTGCCGCATAGACAGAATTTCATTGTCAGGGAATTTGTTTAATAGCGCAAGCATAGAAATCCCTTCTCAGCTGTTTTTGACACTCATAAACATAATTTAAATAAATGTAGGAGTCTATTAGGTATTACTTCGAGTGTGATTTGCTAACTCGACACAACTTGTGCCATTACTTGTCGATATATGACGTCCTTTTTGGCGGTGTCGCCGTAACGCATGTAGTTCCGAAATTAAGCATATTTCGGAATTTCTTCAAAGGAACATTTTTATTGGTTTAATGCAAATAATTACCTCCCGAAGTTAGCACCATATATATCTATGTACGATATTTTTTCTTATTTTCTACAAATAATACCCTTACATACATACATATGAAATAGCATCACATTAAAACACATTGTTACCCTATTTAACTTACCAGAGAACAATAAGGATCATTTAGTCTATAATCTAAAGTAAGTGTCTGAAGCATTTTAAACAACGAGGCATGATCAAATTTACAAGGATCAGCAGATATGAACTCTTCCATACCATGCTTTCTCGCTCTGTCAGCATCTGAAAAAATAAATTAATATTATATGTTAGTACACAAGAAAAGTAAACGAAAACAGCGAAATTAGATATTAAAAACAACGTCATAACATTTGGAAGAAGGTCTTGGAGAATCAAATTGAACAGAATGCTAGAGCACTATGTATAAAAAATGTCTTGAAATACATTTATATGGAATATTACAGAAATAATAGTATACAAGACTTTTTAAAGCCCTCCATGATTGGGAAGAACATACCAGCCTACCATGAAATTGATGGAAGTATTATCTTTCAAAGGTGTAGATCAATGCTAAAGGATTATGTTGAATTAGTCCGCTTGTATCTACAACGTTTTGCTTTCGGTTCGCTTTAATAATGCTGCGTGTTATCTAAGCAAGAAGAAGGAAATTCATTTTGTACATATCCACGTTTTAATATCACATGATATATATCGACATCCGAACTTTATCAGGTTATAAGAAACACTGGTAAAACTCACATGGCGACGCCTAAGGATGATATATTTTCGTATCGAATATTAAATCCTTATGGAGATAGGTAAAAAATTAAAGAAAGGTGTAAACAGGCGAGACACAGATACTGCTTAACGTCTCTATTGCTCACAACATTTTACCATTTGAATGTTTTATTCCATATTTTTAGGCAACTTTCGACTGGACAAAATATCGTGAGAATTAAAAAAAAACTACATGTATACTTACGAAAGAACGTATTTCGTGAAGGTTGCATTTATATTTTATTGAACTTACATTTATGGCTCAGATAGGCAGCTATGGCTTAAAACTTTTACATGTCTGGGGATTACATATGACAGGTGCTATCTTTCTGACTCATACATGCAATTAAATAAGAAAATTAAATGCTAGTTTCTGGAATATATTTTTTCGTGAGTGTACGAGGTGAGTTTTCCATCTTTTATTTTGTTTAAATTCTAGGTTGGGAAGCTAATTTACACGTTTGAGTTAATATTTTTGTTTCTTTTTTCAAATCTTTAGTAACTCAATAAATACCTAAACTTGCTGTCACTGTTAACGTGTGTAGAACCGACCAAAGGAATTTCTTATTTTATGGAAACAAACGCAGGAAGTTTTATTGTTCTGCTTTGTAATCAATGGAAAAGCTTTTTATAGAAAACCTTTGATAAATAGGGGAGTTTTTCTTGAGTGAAGGCAGCAGAATCGCGTCTCCTCTGTTCCTGCACTAAATATATTCAGTTAATGTCAGATAATACGCTCAATAGAAAATAAAATACAGACACTTGTAGAATATGTCCAAAAGCGAAAACTTAAGTTATATAATCGTTCTAAATTTAAAAAAAATATATGAACTAAAGCACAGCCACCTCGGCTGCATAAGAAAAACTTTACTTCTTTACAAACATATCCAGCTTGTCATTAAATATGACCACATGTTTCTCAGTCTTGTCAGAGTTTCAGCTTTCTAGAATGTCAATACGGAACAAGTAATTGAAAAACAAACTGGTATATATTTAACTTTGCATACACTATTTATTTTACTTCTTTCCTTTTACACCAAAACCCGTAATATTTTACTTCACTTTTTGCACTTGCAAGTGATGCTGCATCTCCCTTAAATCATGAAATTCCTGACAACTATGATCAAAATTAAGTGAAACTTGAATTTCTGATTTTATGAGTTGCTAAACATTTATTCCCATCATCTCTCTATTTGTTTTTAAGAACTGAAAACCTCTCTCAACAAGTGAGTTTAAACCAGGAATACCCAGAACGTAAGATAACAGCGTCAGTATATTTGGAACAGTATCTAAATTAACTTCAGAGAAAAAAGTCAATCATTTTGAGTTTACATCATAGTTTTGATTACTGGATCCGGCATCACGTATTTCATTCTTATGGGAAGAAAATTCTTCAAAGAAATAATCCAAACTGAAAGCTGAAGAAACTTTAGTGAGTTTCAAAGCATTAATTATTTCTTCAAAACAATTTCAAAGCCTTAATTATTTCTTCCAAACAATTTCAAAGCATGAATTATTCCTTCGAAACAACTTCAAAGTATTAATTATTTCTTCAAAACAATTTCAAAGCATTAGTTATTTCTTCAAAACAAGAAAATTCAGAATTATCTTTCAAATGTAAAGCCTAGTTTCTTAAAAAATATTAGCCTTACTGAAGTATTTTATGCTGATGGAAGCATACAACGCAGCCAGCTAAGAAAGTTAAATTTCACAGAATCAAGTGAAGTGCAGAATCGGTAAATGCATAGCTGTAATCACGGCAGAAGCGAAATGTTTAAATAGTGGGGGGAGGCGTCCCGTATACTTTTAAAACGTGACAACATTTTTCACCTTAAAGTTGGGGAAATCCCGTAAATTATGCTGGCAACCCTATTCAGACCAGAAGAAAACAAAAAGTTATTTTTTGAATTGGTTAAAAACTGCTTTGTTTTTCAGATAAAGCAGGTCCAACTTGACTTGCAAGGATGGTAAATACAATGAATATTTATCGATAGATCTTAAAAGATGCATTATAATGAAACTACATTTGTGAGAGTTGGTTTGCTTTGGATGGATAGATATTAGGGGTCAAATGTGATGCCATCGAATAGACAATGTTGCCAACTTGGTATAAAGTTTTAATTTTTCTAAAGACTCTACATTCGTTTATTGAAAATTTGGTACGCCCTAGTGTTGATAAACATCATTTGTGAAACATAAAAAAATATGCAGTGTTGTAAACTGAATAATATATGAAGTAAAATGTTCAACATTTGCTTTATTAAGTTACTTACCTCCCTGTATTTTGGATATGGTAGAGTTCTTCCCTGCTGGCGTAACAGGAGGCGTGGGTTTGTGAGACTGACCCGTCGCTCGATACATGGCCATAACCCACAAATGGCACTCATTTTCATCGTCACTAGCAAACAGAATACTGTCACCTTCTCTAACAGCGTTGAAAAAGAACCGTCCTCCTTCCAGATCTTTCAAAGAAACGAACCAACAAAAAATTAGGCACTAAACTGCAAACAACACTTATCACGTCATTACAATCACAGAATTAAACACTCTAGAAGTATAAGCCTACATAAACAATCGCACTCAAAACAATCTTTACAATATAATCAAAAATATGTTTATATAAATCAGTACTTTTCAAGCTATTGACAAACACAATTTGTTCTTAATTTGTTGCCATCGAGGTGAAAGATCTACCAGCTTTCAATTTCCCAATATTAGGTTAAGTATAATTTGTAAGTATGAGAACCACTAAACACCACATAACGCGCACGAAAAACGCAACCGTTCAACTCGAAGAAAATGGTGTTGTAAAAAAATCGTATATTTTTGATAGACGATAATGTACAATAAAAAGTCTGAGACATTTCCACAACATAAGATTTATTCAAGGAAACAAGTAATCAGCATTGTTCTTTAAACGGGACAAACAAGAAGGCTTTATTCACTATGTCTATTGTCAACCACTTCCAGAGTAAAATTGTGCTACGCCTCCTTTGCTAAATTTTACTGCAGAGAAATAGAGAATTGTAAAAAATTGCACAATTACATTTTGTTTTCTATATATCTCTTCATCGTCATTCTATTTCTGGATCTAGTAAGTGTCCTGACTTTTCATACGTCAGGACTATCTTCTCACTCTTTAGAAATTGCTTTACCTATTATGTTGCAGTATTTCTTACCTAATAGGTATTTTGAAAGTATTTAATGCAGTATTATAATACAAAAATTTGTAATTATAGATTATTTAGAAAGAGCAATACGGTGCATTATTGATCCTGTGTTATTTTGCTAGCCATGTAACTATGTTAGTGGACACTTTTGTCTTTCGTAAAAAACGTATTCTTTCAGGAATATGCCAGTAACGCCACACTTATCCTCAAGTGAAAGTCAATTAAAGGCAACGCTGCAATTTTGAGTTATATTGGCAGCTTAAGGTTTAAAGTTTTCTTGAGCACTCTGATCACAAACACTAAATATTCGTGTGACAGTGGCACTAAACGGTTGAGATACCTTTTTGAGAGATATTTGCATATCTTCCGGCACTGTAATTTTCAGCCAAAGTTTCCAAAATCCTAATAGAAGTATTATCGTAAGAATTTTGCGCTAAATTTCTACACTACACTAGTTGTTTTGTTGGACAACCATGTACAAGAAGAGGAATAACTAGTAAATTAAACTATTTATAAACTAACATGAGGTGTCGACCCGCAACTTTGCAAAATTTCCCGTACTAGGTCCGGATCTACTTGGCCTATGCTTAAATACACTATTGGACTGGCACATATATGTTTCATTACCGGATCACTTTGTTTTGAAGCACGAAAATTTATAAACAACATACGAAAGAGACAAGATCAATCAACTGTGTCTTTGGAAGTGCCGCCGTTAGGGCAGGACCGGCGGGGCCCATTCCCCAGGCCCCGCGGCTCTAGGGACCCTGCACTTTGAGTAATCCAACGCAACATAGGCAAAACATAACGTTATTAATCAACTTGTCTACGAAGAGGGGCCCCGTGAAACAACTTTGCCCGAGTCTCCGCATATTCTAGGGACTCTACTGGTCCTTACAATAAGTGAAGCACTAAGGAAAAGAAAATTGCTACCATATTCCAAAGATGATAGTATTCATAGTAAGTCAAATGTTTCAACAGTTCACAATATTTATTTTAAAACTACAATTAGCATGCAATTAATTAGATCTAGGGAAAGAAAGTGTGCTGAAAACTCACCCATCCCAACCATAAGGTTTGCTGTAATAAAAGCAAGCAGTAAGTCTCATTTATATTTTTAAAACAAGACGATATTTAACTATATTTACAGATTTATTAGTAATCAACAACAATCCAATAATGCTTACCACCAATTTTAAGTGAAGTAAAAAATGAATATGGAGACCATACCGTCTATTATTGTTCATATTTATATCAAGAGCTGAAATACCATACGTATTCAATATTTGTGACTGGTAAAAGTGACTACTTCACAATTTGCCGTATACAGAGTACTTAATATGAGAACCGAGGTATGTATTTTCAATTTTGTCTTCTGTCACCTTGATAAGGTACCGAATTCTTAACGATACGTTTAGTATGGAGATTTTTTAAAAAAATATCATTTATAAAAGTTAGGCGACTCCGGCTCAGGCCTGTTGTAGGTATTTAGCTGGCAAAGAGCTAAGCATCAACCTGATATCAACTTTTACCATAAATATATATTACCAAAGCAATTCAATTATTTTGAAAGTTACTTTAATCATAAATGTTCTCGCCAACATCGAAAAAATTGACTTTAGGATAAGAGATATAATAAAGGAAAACAATTTCAACTAGAACATTTTAAATTTGTAAAGGTAATGTTTATATCGGTAGTTGTAGTCATAGACGGAGAGTATATTAAGAGATGTGTTGATACCTTGGTTTCCAGACATTGCTTATAGTGAAATATTACTCGTATGTGTTTTCCAATGCATGAACTATCTCACTGTATTTTTTAGAACTACGTGTAGTTCAAAATAAAATATCAATGAAAAAAAATAGAGAGACGCTATGTAGAAGAAGTACACCCCTTTTCTTCGTTCTTGTTTTTGTTTCTGGCGTTCTATTAGAGACTTTCACTTTAGCAGTTAAGAAAACTAAAATGCACACTGAATTCATGGCGCTAAATCCATTTAAGAGCCAGAGTTTAAAAGTCCTTCGTTAAAAATATGGGCCTGTGAAATGAACACGCTATAGGCCTCTTAGTAACCAAGTTAAAATGCGATGAAAAAATATCCGCCCAATCTCGAGGAATGTCAGACTACTTAGACTTGTACGTATTTCCACTTCACTGTGTATAGCGTAACAGAAAAAAAGTATCTGTCACATTGTGTGATAATTGCACGCGAAGTAAGCATAGAAAACAAGTTGAAAAAAATATGACCCTTCAAATGAAACAAGGAATTATCTGGATATAATTACGTTTCAAGAAAGTGACATAGAAATTCTTACGCATTCGGGAAGCTAGATTCAATAATTTTGAATATTTACTGTTATAGAAACTTGAAGTAGATATTTCGAAAACGAAAATTTTGAAGGTTAAGATTAAAATTTCAATTCCTACGAAAGAAATCTAAAGAAACAGGATAATCAATATTAATATTTTTGCTTATAACTTTCTTAATACTCTATTTTGTCTTTCCGTACTAAGCACACCGATATAGCGTATTGGAGTATTTAGTCCAGCTACATCTTCTAGACATGCCACTTGAAAACCAAGCATTGATGGTGATGAGTGTTCTTCCATGATGGAAGCTTATTACCTGAAGATTCCGGGGACAGAAGGTGGTTTACTGCTGCTTCCCATCGGATTGGAGTGATGTATTATCCTAAGGACGGGAATCGTACTTTTAATTGGGTTGCAAGATCTGTTAATTACAAGGGAATGAGCATAACCACTCGTCTAGCATTGACACCAACCAGTATTAAAATTTGATAAAATGCCTACATCAATTTTTGAATAGATTCTATATTTTACTATTCCCTTGTAGGCAATGTTAAACTTTTGAAATGTTTTTTACTTTCTCCACTATTGTCCTATATTCACCCAGTTTGGGTGCGAACTATAAGAGAGCGAACGGAAGAACTAGAGACTGATGGTGAGATGAAGTTCAGCGCTGAAAAGAATGAAGGAGTTGTAACTTCTACATTTGGAGATATATTGGTCGGAAACCTGAACGATGAAAAAGGAGACGTAAGGAAACGGAGAGAGCAAGTTTCTGAGAAGCATGTTGAGAGCAACTAAATCGGATAGAATCAGAAAGGACGAAATAAGAGAAACATTAGGAGCAGAGAAACTGCAAGACAGGTGGCACGGACACGTTAAAAGGATGAATAAAGAACGGCTATCCAGGAAAGGATTAGTGCGGACAATAGATGGAAAGAGATCTTGAGAAAGACCGAGAGATAGATGAGTGAACAAAGTGGTGGACACAATCAATAATAGAGGAAGGAGTGAAAGGAAATAGAGGAGTTGGAAATGTGGAAGAATAGACGGAAAGGAGGTTTATGGAACTCCAGCCCACGGACGGTGGGAACAATTTAGTATAGTGATAACGATGATAAACTACCGCAAAAGTTAAAAAAAATAGGTTTTGTATTTTTAAATTATGA
>JAGDQP010023580.1:1929-13287 GCA_022664845.1 Lepisma saccharinum | reverse complement strand
GCAGCACAAAAGAATTGTAAAGTACAATTAAGATAATAGATTACTTTAGAAAATATGTTGTTTTTCAACTAATATTCGGAGAAATGGAGAAACGCATGTAATTGTGATGAAATAGAATATTAACAGATCTAGTCACCTAATTACTTTCATTGGCTATAACTTCTTGTAGATTATTCATTAAATATCACAATCAAAGAAATATTAGTTGTTATTTTCTTATTCTCTCATATGAAGGTCAATCTCTTAGCTAGTTCAACTCGATGGCTTAAGCGTGACATTTGCTTTAAACTGAACAGTGAAGAATATATAAATACAGGTAAAACTTCTGGGAAACGAATTATTACATCGTTGAATAGCAGCTCTATACGTGTTTCGACTTTCTTATGTTCACTGCCACTTACAATTGTTTTTTTCATTCGTTGTATGTCTCTGAACGGTTTTCAACAAGTCATATTTGTGTTTCTGCTTTGTGCAAACTAATTTACTTGAGTTATTTTCAACTATCTTCCTCTGGTTCGAGCGTCTAAAGCAGGTGGTTAATGATTGAACAAAACATTCTGCATACTGCACTACGACTCACCATTTTATTGCATTGTATGCCATTATTCAGAGCGTATTTCTCTCTTGGTGGTATATTAATACTAATCTGACACTATTTCAGGCTCAAGACTATCTGAAGAAATATATCAGTTCAATATGTCAATTAAAAATCTGTAATTTTAACATTTATCTTAGCGTGGTCACATTAGATCCTTGATATATCCTCAGTCTTATTGCAAAACTCACTGATAATTAATGTATTTCTCAAGCTTGTCTTCTATAGAGTCCGTTTAACGAATCAGAATCAGAATCTTGCTGTTCTGAGGTTAAAAATATCTTACAATAACACAATCATTGAAATGTTACATATTTAGAAATCTACTTTGTAATATTAACATTGACAATAAATCAAATGATGACTAGCTTTATTGAGCTTTCCAAAATTCTTATTTGTAGATCCGAATCTTGTGCTTCATGACATCTTCATTCCTCAGACGACAATAATAATGCATCATTCATCATGTAAGAATAGAACTCCTCATTATAAGTTTTAAAACAAAAACACATGTACGTTTCAAAAACAGTAGCACTTTACTTTTCAACTCCTGATTACACAACTATATCTCGATCATTCTTAAAATCCATTAATTGGCTGGTATGTTTTCCTTATGTCACTCAGTACTTAAATAAACAATGATACTGATGCTGAACTTTGAGGAACACATTTTGAAACTTTAAGACTACGTTTAGGGAAACAAGTAAATGCAATTAATAATTAGTAAGTACATGTGAACTCGTATATTTATCAACGAATTTATCTGGTTGTAGTCACCTATTGAGAATCCTTACATGCATACCATGCCAGTACACGAATATCACGTTATTGAAATAGTTATACGTGGTTACAGTAAAGTTCTTACCCACAGTGTTTCATATTCAAAGGCTTGTCCATTCTGCATGCTATTTTTATCCTTAAATCTTGATCCTGAGCATTTTTGGGAACTGTCATTCTATGCCATTCTGGTGCCTGAAAATGAATATTTCATCTCTGTAGTGGTATACTATTTCTATCACCAGTTTACTATAAAGCAAACAATGTAAAAAATTGTTAACTGGTAGAGTTATACATGTGTTTTTGTTATGAGATTTGGGATAGGTTTAGATTCCATGGTGCTGTTATACACCAGGTCTGATTGTTTGCATTTTTACCGAATTCAAGTTAGTATATAATGATGTACTAATCAACATAAAACATTTTCAATTGTATTTATAAAATATTTACACTATTTGTATCCCAGTCTGAACTGTATCTATTACAACCAAAGTTTAAATAACAACGTTGGAAATTTCTTCTTATATTAATTTCTAACGTTAAATTTTAAAATTTGAGAATTGCAAAAAAATCATATGGTGTGTGGTTTTGAACAGAAACGTACTGTATTAGTACAGACAATAAAAAACGTTCTCAAAGTTTCTTTAGGTATCCCTACCCCATCTCATCATTAGAAGAAAATTAAATGAAAAGTGTAAAAAAAAGCAGGAACCCCTGTATCAGAAAACAAGACGAATAAACATGCGACATACATAAATTGAAAGTAAGATCAGAAAGCTTGGTAAAGTTCGTCATTAATATGAATTGCTGGAGCTTACGTAATAATCTAATTCACTATTATTGTAGATAGGACATAACATGCTGAGAACGACAGCACATGCAGAAAACCTATTATAAGAAAAACAAATACTACGAATGATGTATGATGCAAGATCCTCTAAATGGAATATTTTTTCTGTATAAAGAAAAATTTAGAAATGTTGGAAAATGTCTCTCTTGCATCACAAACAACTTACCTTGTTCCAGGAGGTAAGTAAATTAAGGTAATATTCAACCCTATTTCAATACTATGTTTATTGTTATATATTTTACAGGAACTTCCGTTCATCTTGTGCCTGATTAAATATCTTATATTGATGGTACGTAGCAACAAACTGATTGTATTATTTCAGGAGCCGTTTGCCTAATCTTCCATTATCATAACAATGTTTATTGAAATATTTTACCCCATACGTTAATAATAACTGTAATAGAAACTGTATATCTGTAGTATTGACATCAATTGATGGTTATGTGGGGAAGGTATGTGCTCTGACCCTCATTTGAGCTGATACCATTCTAGATTTACCTAATGTATTTGCTTCCAATTAGGAGGTGGGCCGCTTACTCTGAGTGACTTCTTTCCGGTAGCCATGATCTTCAACTTTTGTCATTTATGTCAAGCAAAAGCTTTTCTCCTCTATACTCGTGTACGAGTAATATGAACCGAACATTAAAAGGTATTTGCCTCTAGTACAGTTTTTGCTGCACATCCGAATATAGACTGATCATGACCATGTATTATCCTTGGACATTATCATACAGAACTAGTAATTACATATGCACTCAATGCCCTAAAAATGTGCAATGTTTAAGTGCACGTAAATGGCTACCACAGTGTTTCCTGATGCTACAAAAACAAAGTAGCTATTACGAGGAACAAAAATAGCTTGATTAAATTGTCAATTGTAATAAATTTGCACGCTGTTTTAATCCCAAAATCTTGGTGAACAGCTCATTGCTATACAACTTCCTAAAATATTTTACAGCAGTTTTGTAATATAAATACAAACTTGGATCATATAGCTGACGATCAACATCAATGTTTTGGTTACAGTGTAAGGTGATTCCATTCATAAGTTTCAACTGGTAAATTAGAAGATGACAAAAGTTTCCGCAAGTATTACTTGCAATACCATGAACAAATAAATATGAATGAACCTAGGCATGGTCGATTTATTACTACACTGTAGTTATTTTAAGAAATATTTACATATCTCGTAGATAGTTGTCTTCTTTGTAAATAAAGAAAATACTGCAAAATAGTACCTTCCGTATGCTACACAGAGAAGCAACACCTTTTGTGACTACAGCTCCTCTAGTAGTGATATCATAAAACTGCACTTATTGCTCTGTAACAGAAGTAGCCCTCCACTACGTTTATAATAACCTACAGGCATGCTTACTCTGATTTCAGGCATATGAAATGGTTCTGTATTTTACGTCAGTGGAAATATATGTCCATTTTCATATCCTTGGTTTAACGAATAGTACATAAGCAAGCATATCCATTTACAAGGAATCATTCATAAAAGCTTGCCGTCACGAAAGATTGCCATAGTGTAATATTGTATAATATTATGTGGTTATAACTACGTCTATTATATAATATATTACATACTATACACGTGCAACACGAGTTCTGTGTTCACAGCAAAGAAATGAATTAGTGCTCATCTACTTGCAAAGAAAACATGGTGGAAAACGTGCAGAAGTAGACCATCGAGTCCCACTTACAGAATTTGTTCTATAAATTTATGGAGAATACTCTTATCTCGTCAGCGTGTTATTTGTCACAGAATGAGGTAGGGTAAAAATGAATTGACACACTCAAAGAGGTATGGGGAAGTGGCTCCGAAACAAGTTTAATATGCTCTACGACATACAGAGTTTCTGTAATGTCTGTAGACCAAAACTAATATTTACAGCACTGTAAACAAAGACATCGATTTAAAACCTACTTAGCACATAAATTGTCATCCGTAAAGCAAATATGATTTATAGTGGGAAGAAAAGCTTCCCCCTACGAGAATATAACTGAATCAGGTACCATGAAAGGCCCAAAGGGTACCAGATAATTTCCATCTTCCTCCTAAAAGTAGCACCTTGAATTTATCGTTCTACTTTGCTGGAAATGTTAACAGATATCGAGCTATAGATACATTGTAAATAAGTGCATGATGCTTGTAATCCATGAACATATGTCGAAGATATAAAAATGTTTTATATCTTTTTCTATACCCATTCTAACTCTTCGCCTTCTTAACCTGTCTTTGAAATCTGTTTTCTGTACAGCTCACTCTGCTGCTCTGACAGCTACGATTTCCATTATAAGAACACGTTTGACAAATGAATATTACAAGATGAAATTTTCCTTATGTTTAAAGACACATTCGTTTCCTTTAAAGAAATTTACTTGATTTCAAAACTGTCTATATATGTAAATATATATGTTGCTTCTCGTATTCTAAGTTTCTCAGCATGTTTGTTGTACAACTCAATTCCTCAAGAATATTAAATTTCCATTCATATAGAAGAAATTCTTACATGTTTTACCATCTTGATATTCCTAAAATCATTTTTCTTCAACAAATTGGAAATAATAAACTTTATTGCATCCTTTTATCGCTGATCTCACGATATTGGACCAGTGAAAAAGCACTTTACCTACTTATAATTTGCCAATCCAACGTAACTCCAAAGTTAACATATATTTTTCAGTGTAAACACGATAAACTTTGTAACAATTCCTGCTTACTGAACGTTTCTTGTAATCTTTATGTTACCTCCTTCGGGTTTAGTTTACGTAGTCAATTCATTACTGTTTTCATGAATATCTGTAGATCTAGAGCGAAAATGTCAATTTTTATTTATAAGAATGATTTTAATTCAAATTTATGGTATACTTGATCATTTTCCTGGCATACTTTGAACTATATGAAGTTCTGATCACTGTATCTTGTCCCATCTTCTACCTTACAGTCTTTTATTTTTGTACCATGATGGTCTGTAGTAGAGCAGTTTATATTTTCTTTTCCACCTCCTCTATTCCAATACATGGGTGGGTTTTGAAGTAGAATATAATGCATATTTCTAGGTTTAGTTCTCCAATCCAGTCATTCACTGCCGTTCCCCAAGCATTCGTTTCAAGGTTGTTCTGAAGCTCCGATTTTGTGTTAACGGCCGCCTCGAGAATTACTTTGCTGTTCCTAAATAGCCAGTGAATTGTCCATATAGATTGAATTGAAATGAAGAGTTATGATCATTTTTACTAACCGACATTGCGAAACGGGAGCCAAAGTGTTACTTATTGTGTATTTTCCTGCTTCTAGTGTTGGAATGTTAGAAAATTAACTCTCCAGTGACGTATCGTTTCCTCGCTGCAGACTTCTACTAAACGTGAACATTAAACAAGAAACTAGAAGAAAAAAGAAGTAGGAATAGAGAAAAGGTCTAACACTAATTAACCACCATATCTGTTGTGATATGATGTACGTAGAACTTCAATTGAAGTAGTTTCTTTCGCCTCTTGTCTTCTGAAGTGTTTTACTTCTTCTCCAATGAGGGAAAAAAGTTTAATCCTCTGAATTGTACATATCTAAGTTAAATATGTGAACAGTGAACATGGTTTATCCAAATGTAATATAGAACAAAAATAATACTTGGAAATAGCAAAACTGCATTAACTGTGTTCTTAATAAAATGATATGCTAATGTGTATTGTGGAATAAAGGTTGGAATAATAACTCAAGAAAACTGTTTAGTTTAATTTCATGTACTTAATGTATGTATGTGTTGGGTGGGGAAGGGGTGAGTTGAATGTCTAAGAACGGATATCAGGATTTATTAAGGTTACCTCTATCAATGTTAGTGGTGCAGTTCTCGACTTCTAATCAGGAGAACTCAGGTTTTCCGATGCCTGACATTCTGATGGAAGTTCTCCTGGTTTCCCTCGGTCACATCAGACAAATGCTGCGATGTTACCTTGAATAAGGCCAGGACAAATTCCTTTCAAATCCTTCCCCTTGTTATTATTTTCGCTCTTCTGTTAATTTTTTTTAAATCGTAAAAAGAGTTTCATACATCGGGCGTAAAATACGGAATACATCCGGTCTTAACCAAACATGGTATGCTGGTAGCCCTTGACCTCAGTAGTAACCACGTGCAGTACTAACTGTGCTGTAGACTTTTACCGTTCACGAGTTAAGAGGGTTCAAAGCTGGGATTTGGAAATTTACATTTTGTGTATCTTGAATTTTCAATAAAAGAACTTAAATCAAGCGAAGGGCGACCTTTTTGTTGTTGTTAAAAAACCATCTAAATTTTGAATATATCCAGTGCAAAATGGTCGAAATTGGACTATATCTGGAGATTGTTAAATAAAGTGTTGAGGGACGACTTAATAATTATTATGAATCCCATTTCTTTCTCGGATCTGTCTGTGTATGAGTATGACTTGTATAAGATGCGAGATTTAGAGATGATGTTTAGTCTCATTGAAATTTCTGGAATAGAAGACTTGACGTCCCTAGCATGTTACTTGACACTGCTCTTAAAGTTTCGTTCGGTCATTTCCATGTAAGTTTTCTCGCATCCGCATGTAATTTGATACACATCAGATAATTCCATACTGTCTGAGTACCAACGCTTTTTGCCGATGAAAAGGTTTTTGGTAGTTGTAGGAAGGCATAAGGCCGATATGGAATTTTTGGAATCGTGCTTGATAGTTTGAGTGAGTTTTGGGTAAGTAGGTATAGACCCCAACAGAAAAAAGACATTTATTAATTTGAACACACATTACGTCAAGCTACATATTTACACAAAATCGCAAGCGGGGTTTCAAACAATTTCGTATAACATCGGTCTTATGGCCTCCTAAAATTATCGAAGTCTTCCTACAGGGCTAGCATGGAATTACCTGTTGCATATTAAATCACATACGAGTGCGACAAAACTTACATAGGAATAACCAAACGAAACTAAAATACAAGGGCCAAGGAATATGTTAGGGATGCAAGTCTTTCAGTCTAGACTCAAGCCTACCCAGGCATTTGAATCAGACTAAACATCTCGTCTCTAAAACTCTGATCCTACAGAAGTACGACTACATACAGGAAGATCAGTAAAAAAAGCGTGTTTCGTAATAACTAGCAAGTCACCCCTCAACACTGTTAAAGGTAGCTTAATAAAGCTTGGTTCATGTTCTTAGACACACTATTCACTTATTCCCCTTCCCCACAAACACACTAGGTACGCGAAATTAATACCCAATTACAAACACATAAATAACACACAGATGAAAGAACTATATTTCGATCTCAACGAGGTCTTTCACAAACAAGAAGATATAAATGACGAACAAGTCTGCGAAGACAAATGAGTGGAGCGACAATGGTGCCACATACAGGACGACGCATCAAGTTTGGAAGAGTAGACTAACGCATTATTTGTTTCATGATGGGATCGTGTAAGGTTATGTATTAAAAATGCTGTGCAAACGGGGGACGCAGGACGTTGGGTTTAGGAGTTATTGAAGGTTTAGGCCAAGATTCATTTTTGCGCTCAAACCGTGAATGAAGGCTCCTTCCCACAAGCGACGTGTTGAGGTAATTGATCGTAGGGGCAGAATGCTTATTGAAGCAACACGGAAAGACAGATCAAAATTGATGTTGTGTGACTGGATGTGTAAGGAGACTGAAGCATCTATTTTTTGATGGCGCAAAAATGGCGATAATTATTAATTCAAATGTTCAAGGATCCGTCTGTTTTCTCCACATAAATGGTATCACAGAATTTACAGGTTCGTATGCAAATTACGGTACAGGTGTGGCATGTATCCTTAGAATTTAGGACCGAGCCGAAGTAGCTCAGTGGTAGAGCGTTGGCGTAGCATTCGAGATGTCGTGGGTTCAATCAAAGCGGCCGACGATCCTAACTGAGGTTTACCAAGGTTTTTCCTCAGTTACACCAGTCAAATGCCGGGATGGCACCTTCAACATAGGCCCACACCTTCCCGAATTCTTCTCCGTTGCTCTATCCCGACCTGAGCCTTAGAAACCTAAAGGCAATAAATAAAAATTCAAAAGTTCAATTTCTTAGGATTTACGGAACTGAAACAACATGATGTATGTATTGTTTCTTTTTTTCTTTTTAGCTTTCCTCACATGGTCCTTCCGGCTTATTGTTTCCATTTTTATTCCACAACACAAATTAACACATTTTTGCTATTTCCAAGTATTATTTTATGTCAGATTTCTATACCTGTATATGAACCATTTTCACTATTCACATATTTGCCTTAGATATTGCAAAGTTCAGACTCTTAAAATTTTAAATGCATTGGACAAGGAGTAAACACTACTTCAACGGAAATAACTACTTCGATGGAAATTCCACTTGCGTCATATCACAACAATCTTAACAAAACATGGTGACTAATTTGTGTTAGGTCTTTTCTTTATTTGTGCTTCTTTTTTCAACTGTCTTATTTCTGGTTTATTGTTTGCATTCAGTAGAAGTCGGCAGTAAGTAAACGAAACTTCATTGGAAAGTTATGTTTTTAACATCCCACAAATACGGAGCAGCAAATTGCACAGTAATTAACACTTTTTGTAACTATGAACATATTACCTACTTCTGACCTGAGCAACACATAATGTTATATCTATCACTGAACTATTATTAGCATAGTATAGATGTTCCAATTAGAAACCATGCCTCCAGGCATAGGACAATCTCTTTTCTCTCCAACAATAGAATCTGCACATTTACACACTCTTGTTGGATCTACACCATGGTAGTAAGAACATCAATCTCTGGTTTCTTCACAATTACTAGTATTAAGTAGTACCAGCATTGGTCTCATGACTTTTATTTACGCTATTCTGTCCATTTTATTCATGAAGAATGATACGTGTGCACATTACAATACAGCTACTTTCGTAGATGATCAATAAAATTCTGTCATTATACGCTATAACGAATATAATGAGAATTCTCCATTCTTGCGATTGAAATTTTCGTTCGCAATCGGTTTGCAAATTATTCCTTGTAAGTGTCACTCTGTCGATCGCTTCTAGCTGCGCAAATAGACGTTGTTAATGATCAATTAAGTGTTGTAGAGTCACTGTAAATGTTGCTGGGTCTTCCAACAGTGTCAGTTGCATTACACTTTGAATGTTGCTATAGATTTAACGTACGGTAACGGTGGTCACTTTAAAATTACTTAAGGGTCTTAAATTAACGAGTTATTTCTTAAAAACTAAGTTTAGTGAAGAATGTTTCATTCCGCTTGCTGTAACTTCATCAGCTAATGTGTTCAATTGTGCTGAATATATTTGTAGTATTCATTTATTATGTTGTCATACAAAATATTTACAATATTAATTTACAGTTTTAACATACAATCTTTTCATACAGTGTTGATAAAAGATGTTTCATTCTTTTATTATATTTCTTCCTTTTATAAGCATTGATGACCAGTGATCTTACTATTTATTTTATCACTGCCTTTTTAATTAGTATAACACACTCTGATCTGATATTTCCTCCCTTTTTTGTTTTACAATTGGTCCCTCTATCTTTATTAAGAATATTTGTTTGTTGGGTCAGAGAGTTCAGCCGTGGTTACACTAGCATTTCCAGTTCTGCTGAATTTGCTGGTTGATCTATTATTTCCTTTTCCTTATGTTTAATCTGTTGTCTTTTCCAGAAACACCATCTATTGCTCAGATTGTCAAGTTCATGTGCATCGTCAAACTCCTTGTCAGTTTGATTGGATTAATTGACACGCTATTCTTAAAACTTGCATTTCCATCAAATAGTGGCCTAAAATCTCATATTACGTTGGACGAAAATTTGTGCTTTTTCCTAGCAAACTTACCGAGCCACCGTAGCTCAGTTTAGGACTTGTGGTATGAAGGGTCCTCAGTTCAAATCTCCACCCGTCCCTAACATATTGTTAGCCGATCCGGGTGGTCGGTCTAGCACGGTAGTCTGTCGACTCAAGGATCGTGGGTTCGAATTCCACCTCGGGCATGGATGTCTGTGAGTGTGTATTAACAAGCAACAGCATACACAGTTTAGAAACAGTTGAGAACATTACATACTAAATGCCGATTATGCCAAATAAAAAAAAGGTAGAGCGTTGACGTAGCATTCGTGAGGTAGTAGGTTCGACCCCAGCGGCTGACCATCCTAACTGAGGGTTTTCCAGTTTTTTCCTCAATGATATCAGGCAAATGTCAGGATGGAACCTTCAACATAGGCCCTGGCCGACACCTTCCCGAATCCTTTCCCCTCCCCTATCCCGGCCTGAGCCTTAGATGCTTAAAGGCCATAAATAAACTTTTTCCCAAGTGTTTTATCATCACTTGAATCGCTCGAGTTCAGCTTGATGTTTCTACTTTTTTAAAAATCATTTTTTGAAGTATTATGTGATAAGTACTCAATTCCCTTTTTGGCATTACAGGTTTCCAGTCTATTTTTGCAAGATATGTCCATGGGAGAATGTTTCTTTTTTGCACATACTTTTTTATTATTACCAAGATCTGCGTACTAGTCACATACATTTTCTTGTGCGATGCAGTTTCTTGCTATATGGCCTAGGTATCGGCACTTGAAGCATCCAGCCAATGTTAGAGAACCCTTAACTACTATTGATTCGAAATGAACCTACAATCTTTGTTTACGCAGAACAGCTCCTCTAATATCAGAAAAAAACTTCGATCATATGGTAGACTGTAGGCTTCTCAAATTGCCCTGTCTCAAACATGGTTGGAAGCAATCGAACTTATCTTGATTACTAATGTTTTCAAAATTTTGTTAATATATTGTTTAGTTTAGTTCTTCTGCTGTATAACTTGATTGTACCTTATATGTTCAACAAAGGTTTCTTTTTTATCTTCACAAACAAGCTCGTGTTTTATTTCCTTGTATGACTCAACCTTTTTCATGTATTCCTCTCCTTCTGCTTCTATAATAATGGATTTTTCTGAGCTCTTAATAATTTTATCTTATCTTTCTCCGGATTTAGCGCTTGCGGCGTGAGTTTCTTTTATACATCTCTCGAATTTTCAATCTTTTCTTCTTCATTTCCAATTTACATTAATTTGCTTGCATTCATTTGCTTACATTTGTTTTGATTTTGTGTTTATTGTTGGTTTAGA
>JAGDQP010023579.1:0-28982 GCA_022664845.1 Lepisma saccharinum | reverse complement strand
CCCCCCATGCCCCCCGTAACTCGGCCTATGAGGATGTAGTTCGCTATTAAAACTAATTTTGTTTAACCCAATTGTTTTAAGCTAGTGATGTGATTGACAAACATATCATATCATAGAGAAACACACATTTACGACCAAGGGGCGTAATAATAGGCCCCGAGGTGCGTGAGGCATCAATTTTGGGGCTCAATTACCTCTAAGTTTAATGTGCTAGGATTGGACTGGGGACCCTTATTCTAAAATTGCAGGGGCCTCATATTCTGCTTTTGCGAGGGGGCGAACTTTCCACCACGCCACTGGCGCAACATTTTTTTTAGGAGAAGGGTCAGAAGATGCAGAAACTAAAAGTTATTGTAACCCATAAAAATAAAGGATTATAATTTGAAAAGAAAAGTATCGACAATTCCATGAAAAATTAGCTGCATTGAAATGGTGTGTAACATAAAAGCACTTGTATGAGCAGGAACTGCGCTAACTTCCCACAGTTGGGGAGGGAGCACAGAAGGGGCATAAGATTGGGTTGGGACGCAATTAAAACATAATACAAAATGTGTAATAATAATACAAAATATTACATTTCATGTACAATTTCTGAGGGACACAAGAAGGGGAACGAGGGAAAAAATAGGGGGCACGTTCTCCCTGGCGCCGTCCCTGGTAACAACCTATACAATTTTACAAATTTCAAAAATCCAGGTTGGGCAAGACAAAGAATGTTCCCCTCCCTCTTTCCCATTGCGGGCATCCATGGATAGTATTCTCTGGACTGGATACACATTTATTTGATTGATAGCTATACAAATTGAGCTAGTACTTACTTGTTTCCATCGTTTCGGTCTGCAAATCTGTTCTTTTTAATATTTCTTTCTTTTAAATTTTAATAGCTCAAGAAATGTTTGCTGCCACTTCATCACCGTCTAAACTAAACTCACTCAAATCAAAAGAATAAATGTTGAGAACTTAAATGAGGACTGAACATATTCCCAGCCACTTAACTCCTACCCACTGTTCCAGGCAGATTAGCAGAAATTTATGCTCTAAAATAAAAATAAGTTTACTCTAGTGGATTAAATGTGAACGATTGAGCTATTTATTTTTCTCGTCTCTGTATTGGTGGGAATAATAAAACATTTTTAAAATATATATGTATATTCTCTTTTATTTAACAGTAGACTATATTTTTCTTTGGCTTCTTTGTGCTTAACAATGCTATAAGGAATCAAAGAAACCGCACCCTTGACTTATGGAAACAAATGAGACGGAAATAAACATTGGTTGAAAAAAAAAACATTTTTTTTAAACACTTTCAACAATATATAATTACTAAAACATTTGTTTACAATGAATGAAAACATGTATAATGAAAATTCAAAGCTCTTTTAGTGTTAAATATTGAGGATCAGAAGTAACATGTAGCCTATGTTTGCCCCTCATTCCCCTCGCAAAAATGATGTCTGACCAGAGTTGGGGGGCAATGCCCCCCCCCCCCGCGCCACTAGAATACATAGAGCACACTGTTGCTGTTGCATCAGTGATTGATGCCATTTAAATGTATACGTCTATTAACATTTATAATCATAATAATCGACAAAGCTGAGTAAAACTCATCAAAATCAGGTAAGATTATTCTCTATATGTAATTCTATTACAAGAGGACCTCGTTCTAGAACCTTCCAATCTCAATTGCAATGCTTGGCAGAGTTTGCTTAAACGAATCAATGCTTAATTCTGTAAACAGAACGAGTTAATTTCTCCCACACCCTTTGTTCTGCTGATAACATAGCAGATGCACCTAGTGGCGGCGATTGCCTGTTGAAAATAAAGGCAATGAGCTCCGGTTAATAAAAAGATAAGGGTACGCCCAACCCAAAATAAAAAAGGTAAGGTCTCGGTATGCCCCTCGTGCAACTCCCCCTACCCACTTCGATCACTGCGTGTTAGGCAATTGAGAGTCAGTCAGACTCTCTCTTAGCCTTACTGAACTCGCAAATTCATCGCCGCAGTAACAAACGCTCGCCACAGGATTATATCCTGGGCAAAATCAAGCCAATTTTCATCACAAACGCCTACTTCTCGAATATCCCTTCTAATATGGTTCTCCCAATATAGTCTCGCACTTGCCAACGGTCTCTTTTCCTCTTGCTTTCCAATCAAGGTGAAATATTATCTTCGTTTTCCTCCGTCCGAGCTGCATGGTCTACACATTTGAATTTTATTTGTGGCTTTTGGGCATCTAAGACTCAGACCGATGTAGGGAGGGGAAAGAATGCAGGTATGTGTCGACCAGGGCCTCTGTTGAAGATGCTATCCCGACATTTGACTGGTGTGACTGACCTCAGTCAGGATGGTCGGCCACTGGGATCGAGCCCACGACCTCCCGAATGATATAAGAGCGTTCTACCACTGAGCTACGGTGGCTCATTTAGTCGTCGCGATTTCATTATTCTTACAACATCGAGTAGGACGTACAGTCCGTGGAGTTCTTCGTTATGTAGTCTCCTCCATTCTTCAGTTATCTCGGCCCGTATATCTTTACCAAGATCTTATTTTCAAATACTCGTAATTTCATCTGCTTGGGTCGTACTCAAACTTTCGCAACCGTAAAGTACTGTATTACCGTCAGAATAACCGTTCTGCATATTTTCAACTTAAACTTCCTTTATATTAATCGCTAAGTTAAGAATTTCTGAACTGAATAGAAACATGTGTTGCCTGATACTAAGCAACGTTTTATTTATTTCTGATCTCGTTTTTACTTGTTGCATATGCTCCCAAGTATTTACATTTGTTTACTTTCTCATTCTTATTGTTAGGTACCTCTTTCCTTCATTCTCAGTGTTTCAGCTTATTAGCATGTATGGCCTATTTCGTTTTCTCTACGTTTACCTGTAGACATATCCCATTGCAAGCTTCTTCTAAGACCTCGGTGTTACTCCAACATCGGAAGTCTACAGTATTTATGTTCCTCTACACGCATTTTAGGGTCTTTTGTAAAGCCAATGTAAGTATTTTAGCAGTTGCAGTTGATTCCACAGAGACCTGATACATCATCAATACTTATGTGATATTTTCTAAATAAAGTTACTGATTTTGATGCTGATGTTATGACATTTTTGAAGAAGGTATGACATTTTTTCGTTGGAACAACTTCAATAACTACTGTGAAACACGAAGGTACTAAGAAATACATATATAAATGTGTTTTCTCCGAATAACCTGTTCTTTTACTTCACAAAATATGGCTTTACCACATCAGTTTTATTTTTCTTGCAACCGTTACGCTTATCTGCATATAAAAAAATATGTTCAAACTCATCCCATACATATAAATGAAACAAACCTCCTAGACTGTATTAGCTTTCCGCAAATATTTTCTTCCGTATTGAGAGTACACTGGTATAATAAGCGAAGAAGTATTTCCCAGAAACCAACTATATATTCCCCGTATGCCGATTCTACAGCGCCACACAGCTTTCACTCATTTAGTCACACTTCCCCTTGTTTAAACAAGGCTCTTACTGTCTCCACCGATGTCCTAGGCGAGACGTTAACTGAATTTGTATATCACTATATCATGCCATTGTACTAGGATGTGCAAACGCACTACTTCTTCACAATTATTAAAAAAACTGTAAGATGATGATCAAAGTTCTAAATGACCTCAGAGTTAGTAATATAATAAAAGAGTAACGTGAAATGCCCTTTCTTGTACTATCCTAACCCTTAGTTACCCTTAATGCCGAACATTAATCTGCTTCTCTCATACATAGAAGGCGTGAGCATCTAAAGATGGCTAGATCACCCATCCCTGCACCTAGGTTAATCAGTCGGAGAATACAGAAAAACGTAGCAAACACTGAAGCTAATCCATGGTGTATTATAAATGAATGAAAAAAAAAATGATTCTAATTGATTGAACCTTTCCCTCCTTTAAAATTTCTTTATGCGACTTTATACGCCCAACTCGTCTGAGGGATGATGTCCCTAGGTAATAAAAATCCCGCAGGGAGATATAGGAAGCTATCGGCCTCTTATCTTAGTTGACTACCACCTTCAGATTCGCTTGCTGAAATCTGTAAACCTTGTAAAACTTCAGTTAGGATGGCGTGACTTGACCTGCGTTCCTTCCCACTCGCGATTCGAAGGCTGCCGTGCTATCAACTGGACAATGAGAGCCATGTTCAAACTCTGCAAAATTCCATTTTAAAAAAAATCTAGGTTGTTTCACGTCTTTATATGTGTTCTTTTTTATCGCAAGAGAAAAAATATCGATAGGATCCGGACTGAATTAACACAACAGGCCTTCTTTTATAATAATAATTTAAACAAATCACAGCCATATTCGATCCACTACTGGATGAGGCCTCTCCCCGGAGAAAGGAGATTGGTCTACAGCTCCCATGCTGGCCAGATGAGTTGGGAGAGAAGAGCCTGTGCTCTCACTGTGATCGCCAATGTATTTTATTCATAGCAGCTCCCCAATTGAATCACGATCCCGGCACCGTTCCAGACCAACATGTCTTGAAAAAAAAACTTGGCGGCGCCAGGAATCGAACCCGGAACCCTTCAATCCGTAGTCAGCAACGCCAATAACTAGACCAGTGTACCGATCTTTTCTTTTATAAACAGTAATATTAAATTGCATTAGAAGGAGCTCAGAGCCGTTCTAGTTTTGATTTGGATTTGTATGTTCGAAGATCATATTATTTTTTTTACTGAAACATTTTGGCTAATTGCCATTTTAATACATAATCAACATGCACGGCAGTGCATGAGCCAAGCTCTTCACGTCAGAAAACGTCAGCACTGCCAGAAGCATGTTATACAGGAACAAGAGTTTATGGCAAAATCGACGATTTGGGGGCCCCGTAAGAAAAAAGTTGTTAAAGGTAAGAATATGAGCTTTTGCCGTTAAGGAGATATGGTAAATATGTGCAGATGTACAAAATTTCATATTCGTATCTCAAACTATGTTCTAGTTGTGGATCCCTGAAATTGCACATTTTAGGCTAACTCACTCACTCACTCACTCACTCACTCACTCACTGACTGACTCATCATATTGGTTAGGGTGTTTGGAGTAAGCTAGAAACATGAAATTTGGTATGAAGGTAGAGGATGATAAGTAGATAAAGGCAAAATTTCCGACATTTTGAAAAGGTCGCCATATTGGATTCAAAATGGCCGCCAAACCTAAAATTTCAAAGAATACACAGCCTAAACAGCTGCCGCTACAATAATGAAATTTATTTTGACGGTACAACATTATTAGTAGATTATGAAAATATTACAAAATATCTCTAAAGACGTCATCTTGGATCCAAAATGGCGGGCGTCATAAATCCATTTTCCAACTGCTTCAGCCAGAGATACGAAAGTTGGCATAATGATGTATTATCAAGAGTAGTTTAAGAGCACATAACAACGTTTTAAAAAATTCACCATCTTTGATTCAAAATGGCAGCTGAAATACCATTTTTCACATCGTTAAAGATAGGGAAATGAAATTTGGTATGACAGTGTATCATCACGAGTATGTCACGAAAATATAAGAAAACATTAAAAATTTGTCCATCTTTTATCCAAAATGCCCGCCTAAGCCTCACTTTATAACGACTGAAGCTAGAGAAACGAAATTTGGTGTGAAGGTGTACCATTACGAGTAGATCAGAATAAATTCGGCTCGTCTCCCCTACTAGGGTACAGTTCCCAGCTGGAGCCTGATTGCGATAAAGGTGTGCGCCCCAGCGAGGCCATCTTGGAATTCTCGGGGCAGCGCCAAAATGAGGCGAAGCGAGTATATACATTATACAAGTGTAAAAAGCTGCGAAATACGAGCAAAAGCACCAGGGGTGCAAACTGTCCAGTCAACTACTTCAACCATAAAAAGTGGTGAAATGGAATATGGATGAGCCTAGTTCTTCGCGCCAACTTCCAATACTCCTGCGTGTCCCACCAAGTTTTACTCGTCACAAACGTTAGCACTGCCAGGAGCATGTTATACAGGCAGAATGTGGAAGTTTCCCCATTCAGACGCAGCGCTCTGGAGTATGAGGGAATATCTGCATCATGTGGCACAGTGCACTGCAGATTCTGGTTGTGATAAAAAGACGCAGTTCCTCCAAACTCCTCAAGTTCGATGCGCCGCCTGCCGTGGGATTGTTGGCGCAGCGACGCTAGCGAATCGAGGGGAGTATCAACACGTGCGGCAGTGCATGCAGCCGAGTTCCGCGTGTCACAAAACGTCAGCATGCTATACAGGAACAAGAGTTTATTGCAAAATCAGCGATTTTGAGATTCTGTAAGAAAAAAAAGATGTTAAAAATTGAAATATGAAATTTCGAAGTATGACGGTATATCATCACTAGCAGATTACAAAATATCTGCAAAGACATCATTTTGAATCCAAAATGACTGACTTCATAATCCATTTTCCAGAACGTTTGAACTAGGGATACGAAATTTGGCATAAAGGTGTATAAAAAAGAGTAGTTTAGGAATATTTTACATTTTTGAAAAAGTTGTTAACTTGGATAAAAAGGGCCGCACAAAAACTTTAAACACCATTCGAGCTACAGAAACGAAATTTGGTATGAAGGATCATATCACGAACATGTTTCAATAAATTGATCTAACCACCGCTATGAGCGTGCAGCCCCCGAGGCGATATGGGAGAATGTCTACACAGCATGGGGCGCTGTTCCCAGAAAGTCTGATCACAATAAGGGGGGCGTAGCCTTAAAAATTTGAAGTTGGGGCGCACACGGAATTCTGGGACAGCACACCCAGCGAGGCGAACCCAGTATATATATACACGTATAAAAAGCTGTGAAATCCGATCAAGACACCAGATGATGTTCGAGCCTTAGGGTTGGTGGTGGTGGATTTTAGGGCCGCCAGCAGGAAGCAAATTTGCTGTATCATCACAAGTAGGTTACAATAAATATGGCAAAGCTTCCCTATGTTTCAATAAATATCTCATTCCCACGGGTGGCGGGTATGGGAAAAAATCTGCAACATGGAAGCACAGTGTCCTGAAGAGTGGTTACGATAAAGGGGCGTAAGTACCCAAAAACTCGAAGTTGGGGGCGCAGCCAGCTACGGGGGGCGAGGACCTAAACGAGGCCGAGCAAGCGAATATATATATATATTATACACGTACAAAAAGCTGTGAAATCCGAAATAAAACACCAGAGGTGCAAAAAGTGGAGCCAAGTTCTTTAGCCCTAAAAAGGTGTGAAATGGCAGACGAATGAGCCAAGTTCCTTGGTGACAGCATGTAACAGAAACAAAGGAACTTGGCGCGAGGTGGCAAGGTTCATGATTCTCAAGCTATAAGGGTGGTGGGGATCCTAAAACCCACTACGTCCACCGCCACCAACCCTACGGCTGTTGCCAGATCGCGCCAAGTTGCTTTGTTCCTCTTACATGCTGTCACCAAGGAACTTGGCTCATCCGTCTCCCATTTCACACCTTTTTAGGGCTAAAGAACTTGGCTCCACTTTTTGCACCTCTGGTGTTTTTGTCCGGATGCTCTTTTACATATTCTAGCCAGTAATAGTCAAACATTCTACAGAACAAAAAGGATTATTTTAAATTACTTCTGTTTAATTTGGGTGTAATATTACTAATCTTTTCACAAAATGATACTGAAAATTTTTGTCGCTGAGCAGCAACAGTTTCGGCAACATTAACAACCACAAACATTTGCTCGTTACCAGAGTGTATCCCTTGAATATAGTGTTCCAAATTTCCAGTTTTCGTTTGATTATCCATAGAGATTTACACTATCATCACAACAACATTCAAATGGTTCACTCATTGAAAGAAGTGACCGGGTAAATCTTATGAACATTTAGTCCCAATTCTTACAGATTATAAACGATAATCACGATCGACAGCTAATCATTGAAGAAACACTTAAACGTAAAACCCAAGTATATGTTTCACATTAAATTTTAAAGTCATACAAAAACAAGTAATAAATATTAAAGAATAAAAATTTATCCACGTAAATAACAATAGCATATGTGTTCACACACATTTACACACTAACAATTTCCACCAAAGAATAGATTGCGTGTACAAAAATGTATACGATTTGTTTAACACACATTTTTATCGGCTGCGGGAAACAAAACTTAGTCATTCACCTACTTTGCATTATCTTTCTTTTTCTTGCCTGCGCAAATACTAATGCCTGCTCATTAATATCCAACAGTTTGATGCTACCGTCTTTCCTACCTGCAAGTGTTCGAGGCATCGGCCATGACACCGATGGATTTGTGTGACTAGGAAATCGAAATCCTCCAGCAGGAAAGCGACTAGCAATACCTTTCATAGGCACTGGAAAAATGAACATAAAATGTAATGGTACTAAACAATTATCTATAAAGTACACCAAAATTAAATGGCATAAACTATCTAATAAAATATGTACTACAACTTGTATTGTACATACGCATCGAGGGAGACAGTACAATTCGAATTATGTACTTTCGTAACATTAACTCCAATTTTATTGACTTAACAACATTATAATGAATTTTAACTTTTGATCACTTCCTAGTCATGTTCTAGGAAATGACAAAAATGTTCAAGGTACCGCAATGGAAGAAAGAAAACTAAAATATTTACAAAACTGCAAAGCGCATATTGCTTTGGACCTATAGCGAAGTGATTAAGAGTGATGGACCAGAAATCGCAAGGTTTCAAGTTTTCAATTCCGCCGCAGACAGTTGCGAGAATTACTAACCATATCTGAAGACGAGCTCTTTCCAAACGGAGTACAAATAGGAGTATAGGCATATGTAACCATGAAAACAAAGGACAAAGTCCTACTAAGTTATTAGAGAAGCATGTGTCCATCGTCCGTTGCCGTACTTTAAAACTCTTTCTGAAGCACAGTCGCTTACAGTCCACCGAACACTATCCATATTGCAAAGACAAAGATCTTATTATTATCCTTAGAAAAGCGTTTCTCTTGCTTTAGAGGCTGAAGGATGATTTATGGGTGGAGTGACTTCTTATTAATTAGATTTTGAATTCATGGGGGAGAAAAGGCTTTATCCAAAATGAAGACAAACAGCAGTACAGTACAATAGAAAAATCGACTATAGATCAGCTATATTCTTACCTTGATTTATGTCGTTGATACATTTGTTTTACCATGGATCACACAGTTTATTAATGCAGACCTTGAGAAAGACACATGAACTCCAATCAGATATTCAGTATTATTTTATCAAGGATAAAAACCTTACAGTATGTCGCCAAAGAGCACAATGGTACTTGGCAATTCAGGAACTAGTTATACCGATAACAAATTCAACTGGTTTACCCAAATAACAATGAATAATACAGTCGCAAGGGTCAAAGCTCAAAGAAAACTTACCGAAGAAATAAGTATGAATGCGAGCCTTCGACAAGACGACACGTTTACTTTTCAACCTTGCTGGAAAGGGTAATATGAGACGGTTTTTTTTAATATTAAAGACACGATATACTATAATGCAATACAAATTTTAGCTTTAGCAGATGATGTAGATATCATAAGTAACTTGAAAAAGAGTTTACAAATAAATCATCAAGAGACAAAATATATAATATTCAGAATTTAAAAAAAAAGTGTAAATGAACACTTAGAGGTTGAGGAGTAAAAAAAAACCACAAAATTTCACATATATTGGTACAGAAATCACAGATACAAAATGATGTAACCAAAGAAATGTAGCATTGACTCAAAGTTGAAAATGCACGAGATCATATGTTATTACAATTAATTATAAGTAAAAATCTGAGACGAAGAACAAAAATAATGCTATCAAAAGCATAATAAAACTAGCCATCTTTTTCTATATCAGAAACATGCATATCATAACGGAAAATGCTTTTGGTTAATTTTGGAAGGAACATGCCGAGAAGTACTTTTCGCGCATTTAAATACAAGGTACACACTGATACAACTACAAATTGTACCAGTTGTACGGAATACCTGGCTCTTCCAGTAATTTCATTACAATGGCCAGCCATGTTGTTAGAATCAGGATAATACAGTAAGAATACTCAGAACCGTATTTATGAACATTACGAATTAAACTTTTGGATGAAGAAAAGAATAATGACGAATGGGCTGTGATTCTTGAGAAGGCTTAAACAAGTAAGTTTCAACTCGACGATCTGTGACGTCACCGTATCCTTTTCTCGTTCCCAGTAACAAAGACAGGGATATACTACACATCATTCCGAGCTTCCGCAATTCAACACTGCGAGCGTATAGTCGACTACAACATTACCTTCTCTTTCGCTCCCACAGATTTTCTGTGCCACTTTCGCTCCGACGTCAAATATCGACCAGTTGGAACCAATTACGAGGATGATAACCAATTTCGCTATGTTAAGACTTAAGGTGCTGATGGACTAAAATAGCGTGCTACCTTCTCAACCACTGACATATTCCTTGTACCTGTAAGAAGGCTATTTCTTGTAACCTCTACTCACAAGGAGTTACATGCGATAAACTAGAAGACTGCTCGTGTTTGCAAAAATCTTCAAAGTTAACTCCCCAGTACTTCCAGAGAAAAATACTCTCTAGCAAGCTGTTAATAAACACGATAATTTTGTGCATTGGTATATTTGAATACACTTTTAAACGAGCTTAAACAGGCAGGACCTACAGTTTATGGTAAGGTTGTCTCCGAACCACCTGTTTCCTCACTGGATTTGAACTCATGACCTTGCGTACAAACGCAAGCGTACTACCTACCGAACCAACCAGAACCTACATAATGTTGGTAATATTTGGCATTTCCTTTTTTCTTTACCAATGTTTGAGATAAATTACCGTATCCAGAACGTTCGTATGTGTAAGGTACCCATTGTCTGTTCTGTATCTAAGTCGAAATTATTTAAAAAAAAAAGTTCATTTACTTCATAAGTGTAAATCGGACAGTTGTCTTCTTGGTAAAACTACTTACTTGTATCGGTCATTTTTCGTCGTCGCATTCCTCGTGACCGTACAGGAACTGTTGGTGCAGTCCTCTTCTTTTTGTTATTCGCTGCATCTACCGATTTTTGAATGAGCTCTGCTCTCAACGCCGCCGACTTTGGTTTCCTCTTCAAGGTAAAATGTTTCGCTGGTTGAGGCTGCAAAAACAAAAAGGTTCGTGCACTTTTGGCTGAATAATAAGATAGGGTTATCCCACCTACCTATTTTCGTCTGCGCTAAGGAACTGAACGTGAGTTTGAACCCTGCCGCTAGGTGACTGGCGACTACGTTCAGTCCCTACTTCTTTCCAGTAGTAGCTAGCCATCAGAGCCACCAAATGACAGGATTCAAAATCACGTGCTCTTAAGTAAAAAGTCGTTAACTTTAGCGCAGACAAAAATAGGTAAGCGGTATAAGTATATATGATTGTTATTATTTAGTCTATGGTCTAACTTCTTTTTGGATATACTTTACATACAAATAATTGTACAAGACTGTAACGTAGAGGGGCTTACAACATACTGACGTACGAAAACGTTGAACCAGGAACACTTTTACTAAAATGTGCTTTGCAATGCTGTTTTTTTTTAAGAACGAGCAGTCGTATCTGGCAATGGCAGAAGTAAAGGACGTGAGAACTACGTAAATTAAAAAAGAGGCCACAACTTACTGAAGTAACAATTCATAGTTGAACTCGTCAAAAAAATCTGTAATGTAATGAACACACTACCGTCATGGCTGGAACAGAAAAGGCAAGAGTGATGCCTTATGTAAGAAAGTGTCATCTAACGCTGTTTAGTAAGCGAAAGTGTAGAATACCCTCTATCTTTAATCCAATGATGTTTTAGGAATATGATCCGTTCCGCGTTCAGCAAATCCTGTCTAGGATTGAGAATCAGACAATTAGAATCTGAGCGCACTCTTTAGCAGCTCTTAGAAAGTATAGGTCCAGAAATAGAACTATGTGGCAACCTTGCAACAACACGATTGACCACTTTGGGGTTGTTAATACAATGAGTGTATTAGTACAGTTTTCGAGTACTAGTCTTTGTGAAGAAAATAATGTAGTGAATAATATGTTAATAAAAGTAATTAGAACATTTCTTTTGTTTTTATTGTTCATAAATAAATTATATGATAATACAGCGATGTTCCTATGTCTGCAATCATAAGCGATGAAGTTTTGTTTTTTCCACTTGGGACGTTAAATACGGTTTATGAAACTTATAATATATTATACCACATGGTTTTCATATGTATAGAATTTAACAAAATAGTATTCAATAGAAGATTAGATCATAAATGCACGAAACATTGTAACTAAAACAAAAATCAGTATCATATAACTTTTACTTTGCTTCTATTTCCGTACGAGTTGAGCTTGAAGCCTATCAATCTGATGTATTCGTGGCCGTGCGCGCAGCGTCACGTTTTCACCCCCCTTTTCGTCCATAAAGCTGGGGACGTGAGTTCGAATCCCGAAGCTTGCTCTTCTTTTCTTACAAAGCTCCGTCATCCATGTTCGTATCGCATGGACGTATTAGTTTGATTCATGTCTGACAATGCAAAAAAAATCTTTGAATGCAAAGAAATCTGACAACGATTACCATTCCTTAGATGAGGGTTAACCATTTCAAGGTTTAATCTAATAGGTATATCGAAAGATTTAATAGTCATATCAAAATGTTTAGAAAAGAGCAGTTTAATCGAGGTCATATTCGCTGACGTCAAACTTAAGTTCAGTGACTCTCTATCTGCTATACTGCAATTTAATCACTTGCATGTCTTCTTAAAATGCAGAAGGCTAACCAAATGAAAAGCGTATGTCAATTTTAAACACCAAATTAGAAACGGCTGGATAAATCGAGATCACTGAACCCAAATTTGAATTCAGTTTCTCTGTACTTGTTTTCGTTTAGGCGCTAGCCTCCATTACAGATGGAGGAATCAAAATAAAGAGGTCTAATATTTTAAGGTAGCTAACAGACAGAACATACAAGGTGGACAGGATAAATGCACGGAGCTTTCTTTTTCTTGCTCGATCTAAATCCACATTGTTCTCACCTAATGAATATCACTGTTTTTTTTTTGTTTTTTTGGTAAATTATACTATTTTAGAATTGTATTTCTTTAAGTACACTTATACCAGGCCACATTGTATCCACAACGAATCAATTTCTGAATAGTATAATAATGGTTCCAAAATACGAGCTGCATTACCCCTACTTTCTAAGGTAAGTTGCAGTTTTACAAATGAGGTTGGTGTATATTATTCCCCCAAATGCATCTAATCAAGTGAATAAAATAATTTACGATTTTGAAAGAAAATTATATTTGCATTGGTCAGGGTTTCTCAACGCGGAGGTCACGACCTCCAGAGGGATCGTGAGTTGTGTATAAGGGGGTCGCAAGAAAAGGTGAAAAAAATAATTTAGCCAGTGTTTGTAGGTTAAAACTGATAAATTTCGAAGACGATATTTTATTTTGCTTATTGTTTTTTATAATTAGGGTCTACTAAAATTATGTAATTTGTCGAATAGTTTTAAGTAATGTTATTAGGATGTTTATTATCAAATACAGTAGATCAACGGTCGTGTTTTGAAATGTCATGTTTTTAGTTGCAGGATGAAAAAGGTTGAGAAACGCTGGTAGGGAGAAAGCCAACCTATGATTCTCAGTGTTGAAAGTGCACATAGCTAATCAAGCTAATAACCATGCCAGCAATGTGTTGCTATCCAGCAAATCAACTTATTCTTATTGCTTGTTTGCTTACACACTCATTTCGCGTACTTTGTGGTTTCCCTCTTTTTCTGAATATGATTGCATTTTGATATTGCATCGATGAGGATGAGGTCTCTCCCGGAAGGAGGAGTTGGTCTATTGCTCCAACGCTGACCAGACATATTGGGAGAGGAGAGCCGAAGCTTACAACTGTGATCGCCACTGTCCTTTATTCACAACACCTCCCCAATTGTATCCTATTATGATTGTTTAAACATTTGCAAAGTTGAAATTAACACAAAAAATTACATCTATTTAGAAAGTAGTTCTGTAAACATTTCATGTAACAGCCAGAGGAGGTTGAAAATGAGGAATAAAAATGTCGTGTATGTATTGTGTAGTGTATGTTTCCGCCTCCTAATATTATAACCACAGCACGGGATTTTTGAAACAGAGAATAGTTCAATATAGGCTCTGACTCCTACATTCAATGTCCAAGAAGATGATATAGTCACGGTATTACGGAAAGAAGTATCTAGTTTTTTTTTAATTACCTCATAGCTGGAAACCCATAGCTTGAACCTGTCACGTGCAGTCTCCTAGACCTATCACGGCTTAGGCATAGCTGAGTGTCTGACCCATAAATATAAGGTAAATGCACAAAAAAAAAACACTCAATTTTAATTTCCCGAAATACTCCTTTGGTTTTCTTTATGCCAATGAAAATTGTCCCTTCAATATGCGAGGTACTTTCGACCCCAGAGCATATGTTTCACCATTTAATAAAAGTTAAATAACTGAATAAATACTCCCAGATAGTACGCAATAAATATAGGGTCTACACAATAGAAAGGGAGGTATATTCTGATTATATGCCAGCATTATTCATGCCTGGATATGTTCAATACATGGAGTATACATTTTATATCAATGTCCGCCTTCGGAAGATTTAAGGATTATTGTTAATTTTCCAATTACATTTTAACTTTCTGCTAGTACTATATTTTTTATCCTTGTAGCGTTGAAATACAAGATTTTGCAGTAGCACGTGCTCCTTTCTCTAATATTCAAGGTTATTTTTATTCTATGGGAATATATTGCAAATATTCCATGTATTTGTTTCATGATACCAAGCATTCTAATCCCGGGAAAAGTTCTTGGAATATTTATAATTACCTAGGAATACTCCCGGAATATTAGGAAATAAAATGTAACAATCCTGGAATACACTTCTTGCAAGGGATTCATTTTAAACACATGCAAAGAATGAGAAACAAAGTACTTTAAAAACACGTAAATATTCTTATCATAGAAGTTTTAACGTTTGCTGTGGGAAATACATGTTAAGAGAAAAACAAAGGCTACAAATTTATTTTTGAAATGTTGAATACATTACTTCTGCAATTTTATAGTTAACTACGTATATTTTCCTCCCATTTCTGAAGGTAAAATAGAGAACTATTCTTAGAACTTAACTACGAATACTTTGCAGAATGTTTTTTTTTTTTAATAGAGTTGTTCCAATTGCAAAGCAACTATGTTTCTTCAGAGCCTTTGTGTATAACTAGACTGGTAGTCATAGTAGTGTGTAAGCGAAGAGTATGCTTTTTATATGTTATGTATATATATATATAATTCACAGTAATATTCAATCCACTATTGGATGAGGCCCCTTTCGGGGGCTGACCAGACGTGTTGGGGGAGAAGCTTCAAATTTCGACTTCAGTGCGAGTGGTCCCGGATCCGATTCCCAGTTGGGATCAAGATTTCAGCATCGTGAGGACAATTTGGGAGCTGCTGTCAATAAAAGACAGTGACGATCACAGTTGTGAGCTTCGGATCTCCTGTCCCAACATGTCTGGTGAGCGTTGGAGCAGTAGAACAACCCCTCCCTCCGAGAGAGACCTCATCCTGTAGTGGAATAAATATGGCTGTTGAATTATATATATATAACGAAAATTTAATATTGATAGTCTATGTAACACCGGCATGGATGACGAAGCTATGTAGAAAAAGTATAATGTAGTTAAAAGATTGGCCTCTGTGGGTAGAGTTCGAACGAACTTTGTCAGCTTTATGGACAAAAAGAAAGAAAACAGAAATCAACACGACGCTACAATCTCGGCTAATAATCGTGATGGTAAAAGAAGCTTCAAGCTAAACTCTTGTTCAAATGTAAACAAAGTAAAAATTATATAAAGTGCTTTTTTTTTCAATTTTCAATGTTTCACATATATATTATATAATGTTCCATTTAACGATGTTTTCGTAGATTCTATACATATGAAAACTATATTCTATAATTTGTTAAACGTTAAAAAATTGAATTTAACGTCCCAAGTGAGAATAAGCAATACTTCATCGCTACTTATTACGAACATGCTGATATTGCTATATTAAATTCATTTTATGATCAACAATAGTGAAATAATAAATCGCTTTAATTTATTTAACCGCAGAGAATGTTTGTCAGTAGAGGCTAGTAGCTTTTCTTAAAATTTATTTATTGCTTTTAGGTATCTTAGGCTCAGAACGGAGAAGTAAAAGTAACCATAGAAACTGGTGTAACTAGTAGGTAAATCAATCTTTAAAAACACGAGAGTGGATACTCGTGTTATGCGACGTTGCCACATAATTTATATCAGAACTTAGTTTTTTTAGAGACCAACAACTGGGTTTCATACAAATTAAGTTAAATAACAAATAAATAGATTACGACAAAGAAAATTTAGCCTGTTTTGTAAAGGAAATTATCTGTTGATGGATGGCTTATTTTTAACACATTTCTTACTGTAGAAAACATTTAATTTAGTAATTTGGGCTTTTGAAAGAGACCGCTCATTTTATCATTGACTGAGTGTCATTAGAGTTATTATTACGAATTAACCTATAGTAGTTTTCAAGATGAAGATAGTGCTACAATATTGTCTATTGTGCGTGGTGTTGACGACAGTACATAGAATGTCAACTACGCACAATAAATTTCGAAGAGAACAATTTATTGAAAGTACAGCAGCAGTGGAATTACAGAAATACCATGCATATACTACAATTCTACTAGGTGATGTAAACACAACGAGAATCTCAAAAGACGGGAGATAATATTAGTTTAGTGCTCCAACACATTTATAACGAATTTCGTTTAATAGATGGATGGAAAAGTATATATCCACAGCATACTGGGGGAACATTTTTCTATTCTAAAGGTTGGTCAAGATTAGACGTAATATATTTCACAGAACAATGTAAAAACAAAATCAAAATGATTAAGAGAAAAGTACTCTCATTTTCCGATCACCTTTTAAGCTGCTGTAAAGTCCAAACGAACCTAGTGACTCATTATACACCGAGTTATATGTGGAAATCGAACTCTAGTATTTGTGAACTTAAAAAATTACCAACAAGTAATTTTTGAACTGTAGGAAACCTACAATAAAAAGACGTATCGTCATACAAATTTACAATTGTGGTGGTGTAGTTTTAAAAAAGCAGTTAAACTTATTACTATTTCTCTTTCCAAAGCTGTTAAAAACAAGATAAAGACCAATCAGTAAATACTCATGTAACATTACACATGTATAGTGAACTCGCTCAGGAGAAAATACAATGATTGACAAATGTTAAATATTACAAAATAAAATACGCTTATTACATAATAAGCGTATACAGGGTGTCCATGTTCGGTCAAAATTAAAACAGTTAGATATTAGTGAACCACCTTTGTTTCATACATTAATTAGTGAACTACAAGGGTTAAGTCCAAGCTCATTAATGAATTTACTGATATTTCAAGAAAATATATATTCTTTGTCAGTTATATGGTGCAATACGTTCTCAATTTAAATTTGTTTATGAACAACAACCGATGTTAGGAGCGGAGAAATTATTTAATACTATAAATACAATGGCCCACGCTTACTCAATAGCTAAAACTGACAGTAAGTAAGCCTATAACAGAAAAAGAAATTAGTAATGCAATGGCGGCGATGAACCTTCAAGCTTCGCGGAGCCTTGATGGAATCAGACTTGAATTTTATAAACAATTTCAACAGTTTTTGGTTCCCATCTTGAATATTATGTATAATCAATTTCTAAATAATAGACAAATAGCAATTCCATTTGCTCAAGCAATTGGAGTACTGGTGCCAATGGCATGAAATAAAACAGCTGCTAGTGGATATCGTTTAATATCGTTAATTAATTTAAGTTGTAAAATGTTAATTAAATTAATAAATCAAAGATTACGACCCTTGATGAGTCACCTCGAACAAAGCCAAGGGGGAGGTCAGCCACACGCCCAGTTCATGTTTTGCTGGCAGCGATGAGAGATGTAATTCATCCTTATAAACATCATATTACTCCGGATTCTGCATTCTGTACGACTGATTTTGATAATGTATATTCCTCGATCAATATACAACATTTAATGTTCATATTAAGACTACATAATTTTCCGGATTCAATATTTCCTTTGTTAACCAATCCGTATGGAGAGAGGATTGAACTAAAGTAGTGCAATTTCTACAAATTTATTTAATTTACTTTAGTATAGTATAGTGTATTACAAAAAAATAGGGGTACTGAGCCTACAGCACGTTACATTAAAAGCAATCATTTATATAGATGACCCCTTATGGATTGTAAAATGTCCTGATGAATTGAAAGTAATAATGAAAACAGACGATTTAGTGTCGTTTCCAATATTGTACATAATTCGACTAAAACCAAAATTTTACCCCGCTCCAAATTAGTATCCTATAAATTTGGGAACAATATGGGGAGGTGGTTTCACAAATAAAATTCTTGGGTTTATATTGGACTAATACGATTGACCAAACTATAACACTAAATGCAGATAATTTATTACGACTAATCATATGGAGCTTGCAGAGATACAAGTATTGTTTTTACACATTGCCAGCTCGAGTACAATTTATTAACACGTTTATTCTTACTAAGGTAATTCATGTAATGCAAGTGTTTCCATTACCAAATGGAATCCGTGCTTCCATTGCCATGAGAATAGGGCGTTTTATTTGGTATTTATATAAATTGCGTGTGCATAGAAATACGTGCTATTTTATAGTTAGACAAGGAGGATTAGGATTTCTAGAGTTAAGATTACAAGGACGAGCCATTTTAGTGCAACGTACTATTTAATTAATGTAAGCATTTCAGGATACATATTCAGTTCAAATTATTGCCAAAGCATTTCGAAGAATAGAAGATAAATTGCCACTTAATATTATTGGCTGGAGAAAATGAATGCCATACTTAACAAATGCTTTCATAGATATCATGTATGGTTCTGTGGCAAACGAAAACATTGATATAATGACACTTAAACAAATTTATCAGTTTTTAATGAAAGAAACAAATATATATACCTGCAATTCAAAGACATTTCCCCTTAGTTAATTGGGAATAAATATGGCAACATATGGTATGCTTTGATGCACATGCCTGAGGTGTGCAATACGGAATACCGTATCAAATATTACACCAAATATATACGGTGAATAATAGATTGTATAAATTAGTTATCAAAAACTCACCTATGTGTGACATTTGTAAAAATATTGACACTATTTGTCATCGAATAATCAATTGCAATCTTGTGGCGAATTACGCGTGCTCAATCTATACATTATACAGATGAACAAATGATATAGTTTCAGGCCTTGCAGGCTTATCCAAAAGCCAAGCAAAGAATAAAATTCTAGATACTGTAACTAAAAATATGATTTTGTACACGCCAAAATTACAAAATAAAGAATTTTATTTGGAGTATATTAATTATTAATATAATAACTTACCCTACTAGATTAAGAATATGTTTAGAGGGAATTATAATTATACATTCTACAAATAATGCTAATAATTGTTTTGTTTAAGTTTGTAATGTTCCAATAATTATAGTTGTAATTATCTTTGCAAAAAATAACATATCGGCAAGGTGATCCACAGGTCCCGCGTTCTAACCCTGGAGTCGTAATTTAACATTAGTTTTAAGAAAATGAACTCTTTTTTTTTTTACGTTTTTATGTATATACGCATTAGCAAATTTCATAAAAGTAGTGACCAAGGGCATTCGAAGGTCAGGTAAGGTCAGGTGCGGTGTTTTTTCTTATTTCACACGCGACTTGCAAAGAGACTCCAACAGGGCAGCATTGTTCTCAACTGCTGGCGTAGCTTCCGGGTAATTCTCGAGCGTGAGAGAGTCGTGGTTTGTTGTGCCTAGACAAAAGTCAGTTTTGCTTCCTTCTCCTAAATGAAACAAAAACATTTTCCGAAGAATATGTATTCTTAGAACCGGGGAAAAATACAGCCGAGGATAAGTATATTAATCCGCGTAAACTCCCTCGATACCGGGGGAAAACCCTACAGCACCAACAAAGTGCTGTGTTCTTTATTTCTTTATCTGACAAATCGTTCCACCAATGTAAGTGTTCCAGACCAAAATAATTTATACCTTAAATTTCTAGTACGAAACACCCATATTTGATATAAGTGCACTGAAAACAAATGAAACAATAGTCTGATTTTGATGATGAGGTGGCAGTCATATTACACGTACCCATCTTTGTCGTGGAATTAGTTACATTTCTCACATAGAAGCTGGTCGGAGAAGTACTGCAAATTCAGATTATATATGAAGAAATATTTTAAATCTACAAACTGTTCGGCTCGCCTCTTGCAAAAGTACAACTACATTCTTACTTCCATATTAAAGCGAATTAAGCTAACAGATTCACTGTTTTCAATAATTACCTTCAATATCAAAATATTTAATGATAACATCTGTATTACTATATTGTAGCTCTCATCATATATAGCCTTTTTACTTCTAATTATTTATATTTAGAGCTACACGGTTTATACCGATTTAAATTATTATTTGCATTTTAATTAATAAGGCGTTATATAACTTCATGTAAAAAAATCACTTTCTGTCACGTTCGGGATTTTGCACTGATGGCAATATTATGCATAGCTTTCTTTAAAGTAGAAATCCATCAGCTCTACATTTCGGTAATGCAGCTTAATTTTAGGTTCGGCCAAAGAAGCAATCGAGTACAAGAAGAGGACGTAAACAAGGGTTTTGTCGCCACTGATTTTATTTTTGGATAAATCATTATTGATTTTCATTGAATACTATAATTCAGATCAAAGTATTCAGAAGGATAGTAATTCATATCCCAAAAAAATATCAAAATTTAACGTAAAATCATTACGATCGCATAAATATTGGACGAATCATGTTCCGGTCCACATTTAGACGTGTTGATATTTTTCTGCCACATGCGGGACATCGACTGATTACATATGCAAATTGTTTAGTATTACAGAGCTACTTCAACAATTGTGAACACAATGTTGGCAATAATTAAGCCAACGAACTATTTATTATTTCCATGGAGTCAGTTTTAAAGTTTTTTTTGTATAGTGCCGGAAGTGTATTTTTTTTATCGTTCAACTTGTGTAGTTTCGAGAGTTTTTTTTTTCTTTATTTCGTCTTTTTTTTCTTAGATTCCAGGGATGAATGCGCGATCTATCAAGGTTGGTGAGCAATATCTATTACTTTTAGTAGAAATTTTTAATCTTGATTGTTAAAGAACATAGGCATAAAGAAATTCTGTACATAGTTTATGACAGTTTGAACGCTATTATAAACCTTTCTTCTCATAAAGTTAAAAAAAATATTTTTAAAATGATTATGATTGGTCATTTATTGGAATGACTTAAAGGATAACTAAAACCAAGTGGAGTTTAGATAAGTTTATACTTCATATCTCTTTTCTCTTTCGCCCCCCCTTTTTTTTACTTTAAAAAAATAATTTCCTGGTTTCACACCATATATATTTTCTTTCTTTATGATGAATACCATGTTAATATACAGTTATAAATTTCAAAAATCATTAACTTTCAGTCAAGAGTTTATTTTAAAGGGAATTTACCATAATAGTCGAGGCGGATTTTCTGAAAAGTTGATCATGTGAATGGTGATCATGTTGATCAAGCAAATCATGTAACAATGGCAACACATTATTTCTACAGAGTGGCTAAAGTTAAACGCTCGGAAAAGTATTTTCAGAATTTCCTGAAAATGTAATCTACACAGCAAAAATATTTGAAATTGTGACAAAGACAATTGGGTGTGAGAGGAGCGTGCGCATTGCGCAGACACGTGAGCACGTGGGAGAGAAGCATGAGACAGCAACCAGTGGTTTGAGAGAGCACACACGTGACAGAAACCAGTTGACTGATTGAGAGATGCAGACGTGTTTAGTGATCAGTTGAATGCAACACAAAATGATGTGAACGAGAAAACAGCGCATGTTCATTGTTGAGTGCTATGCGAAACACAATTCGTAGGAAACGTGTACTGAACTATTTGCACAGGAGTTTAAGAATAAAAGTACGTTGGCAAAACCTCCAGCACAATCTAAAATGCATAACTTAGTGGAGAAATGGCGCGAAACCGATAATCTCAACGCCGGTTATCTGCGCAGGTGGGGATTAAGGGATCGTCGTGTTAGAATGTTATTAAAAGAAAAAGACCTGCATTTTCATTCTTTCAAATTTTCTGCTGTGCACGAGTGAAAGTTTCCAAACAAATGTGTGTGTTCAGTCCTTGCGGTGGTTTCTGAATTAAGTGGAATCAGGACTTTTGGATCCTCAGTTTTTCATTTTTTCAGATGAGGTCTGGTTCAGCCTGTTCGGGAATGTAAACTCAGAGAACACACGCCATTATGCATCGGCAAATCCTCATCAGTACGTTCAACAGCCATTGCGTAATCTTACGATTGATGTTTATTACGCAATGTCGTCCGGTTTCATAACACGATTCTTTCTCCACACTTTTAATGCTCAACGGTATGTCCAGAATCACTTATTCCATTTGTGGATCAATTCGTAGAAGATGAAAGACTGTATTAATAATTTTAAAGCAAGATGGAGCAACAGCACACACCACTCTTGTAACTTTGTCACCAGTTCATGAGATGTTCGGTGAGGAGAGGACTTTCAGCAGAAGCAGCAAAATATCCTGGGCTGGGTTGCAAGAAAAATACTTAAGTGTAAAACCTGTCTTAAGCAGACCATCGAACTCTACATAATACTGGAGTAAGTGACTACTTACATTTAAAAAACGGGCCATACAGCGATAAGAAGCGTATAAAACTGAGTTAGAACTGAAAATTTGGTCCACATTGGATTAGACTGGAAGTGGACAAACAAGTTTAAAAGTTTGCTCTGGCGTCTATCTTTAACACTAAGTAGTCACTCCAGTATAATGTAGAGCTCGATGGTCTGACTTGAGTCAGACTTTACACTTAAGTATTTCTTTCCAACCCAGCCCTGACCACCACAATCGCCTGATATATCTCCTTTTGTTTTTTACCGGTGGGGAAAGTTGAAGGGTCAGGTGTACTCAAATGTTCTCCAGACACTGGAAGAGCTGCAGAAGAACTTCGAAAACGCTATCGCTGCCATCCCTCAGGTAGAGCTGCTACGCGTGTCTCATAGTTTGATAAATCGAACACAGTGTTGCATCGACGTCAACGGTGGCCATTTCAAGCATCTTCAATAAAGGGCAGTTGTCCTGTTCATTAACAAGGGTAAATTTAGTGTCAGAAGTATAATCATTTTTCGGGTTAACTTAGTTTTGGCTCCCCTGTATTAATTAGATGCATCGTTGACTATGAAAATGCCAGATGTCAGAAAGATATTAATAGGGGGATTGGGGGGCAGGGTCTATATGTGTCCTGTCCCCTGTAATGTATTACTAAATATCTCGAGAACGGCTACAACTATGTCAATTATTCTTGTTTACTTTATTTTGATCTACAATTTTGTTCATGTTGACTTCTGGGATAATCATTAGTTTTAGGGTTATTTTCATTTATAATTGACAATAATGTAAGGCAAATTCGTACTATTTTTCTTAATATTTTAACGAGTGAGAAATCGAAAATATATTTCAAATAAAATTGTAGACAAATTGGAGCTCCTCCATTGTAATCACTTGATGATCCTTGTACTCCTTACCTTTTTCGTATTTGAAGCAGTCAAACCAAACCAAACCTAACCTAACCTAACCTTAGTTAACGTAGCGTATTGAATCTGGAGCCAAGAATGGATAAAATATGAAATTGCATGAAAAAATGGAGAGCATAAAGTCCGTGACGTGATTATAATGGAGTTGTTCCGACAAATTTATGACCTGAAATGACATATTACTTGTTATATTCTGATTAATTGTTAATAAGTTAAGATAATTATTATCATAGCTGTAAACATTACATTGTTTAACTAACGATTGATGTAGAAGTACATATTTTCCTTTCGAAGATAAATTTGAGAGGCTGCATCAAAGAGGAGAGACAAAGGTTAATTGGCATTATAATTATTTTTCAGCTATTTAACTTACTTTTATAATCGTACTAAATTATTTTAGAATTAGTGCAATCAGTATGCTTCCTTTGTGAATCTATCTTTCAACATTCGTCAATTTGTTCATTAAAATTTAAGAAATAGTTGAATGAATAGGAAGTTCTGCGTTAATGGGTTTCTACTGGGTATAGCATGGTTGCCACACGTCACGATTCTGTCAGATTTTCGGCCCATTGTCCCGCATCGCGATTCAATGTTCGTCGGGACGATGTTTGTTCCGATTTTCAATGTAAAAAATGCATACATAAATAACATTTTATTATTAGATATTTTCAATTGTATATGCTACACCGCTAATTATTGTTTTTACGAGACATATAAATATGATTTTATTAGTTTTTCCTTCCTTTCCTTTTGAGTGTTTAACATATGATGGTACAGCAATTCTATGCACGTTATCCTCCTACTACGCATATTCTTCAGTTCGTAGGCACAAAAGATTGAATATAAGATTGCGCCCATACACAGAGTAGTCATTTTATTTTGTCACATGTCTCTGTATGTTTGTCACCTTTACACTACTTTGTGTTTGTTTTACCTTTATATGAATAATAAAGACCTTTCGACTAAGTTAGTTATTAAATATTGTGGGCTGATTTAATTTACATTTTCTCAAGAACCTTACTTAAAACAATAACTTGTATGGCTTAAGCTATAAATTTTACGTATAAGCCAATGCTCCTCTTAAATCAGAAGAGGGGAAATTTTCCCTCTATTTTCGATGAGAAAGTGTTTGCATCCAATTACTGAATTTCAACGTTAAAGAGTAATGGTTCACGAAACACTCAATTTGGATAGAAAATGTGATCTTTTGAGATGTGATTTCGATCATTTGTGGATGTGATTCCAACAAATTTAAGGAGCGATGTCTCATCCTTTTAGGGTGGTTTACAATTCAACATTGGTAGTAGTCAACTTCCTTCTGTTCCATCTTTTACCGTGAAGGATATCGAAAGGACGAAGCCGTACTGTGAAGTTAACCACTTTTAGCTTAAAATGACAATGGAAGACCTGATAATCTTTCTCGACGCCAGATGTGGTCAGGAGAAAGTTAAATACAATAAACGCATTTCAACGTTGTTCTGAAGTACCGAACTAAGCGAGAAACACTCCTTTTAAGGCGTAAAAGTTTATTTACCCGGCAAGCGCATGCGTTAGGGCGTTGGATGACTGAGCGTGTGGCCAGCATTCAAGTTGCGCCGAGCACTTTTTAAAGTGTTTTTATTCATATAAAAATTACTTTTTTTCTTACTATTTATGAATAACCAATAGTCTTTCTACTTCTGCATTTTTAGCATTTTTTTTTTTTTTTTTGCATAGCTTTAATCTTAGTTTCAAGATGAAAATTATATCTTCAAGCAGTGAAAATTCCGAACATACTAGAGTTAGAAATTAAAGGTTATGGGGAAGATAGTCCTATGCCACAGTTTAGTGATATACGAGGGTTGTTGCAACATGCTCATACGTGGCTCTGTTGACTGCCGCTATCAGGTATTGAAATATCTTCATAAATAGCAGCATATACTCTAAAGTTCCTCCTTACCCCCAGAGATTCCATGGAAAATTTCTCCAATGTGGCTTCCCAGTAGCACAATTACGTTGAAAATACATGAATTGAACGTTATTTTAACGTTATAAATGTACCGAAATGTCCGCCTGCTCAACGGTTTATTCGACGTTAAATAATGGTTGAGAAGAAACAAGTTAAAATCAGGAAGCGGACGATTAAGAAATAGGTTCAGTTGGTCAAAACAGAGTATGGTTCCGTCCTATTGGCATACACACATTTACTTGCATTTTGCCCGTTACTTTCATCATGATATACGATATTAATTTTCCAATAGTAAATAATCCCAGCGGCTCCTGTGGGGTTCGAAGACGGAACGTTCTGCACTCGTCGTTGGTAGCTCGATGCGTTGAACACTTATCCACTTTTTTATTCAGTTGGGCACAGGCATACATTACAACATGTAGTACAAAATAGATCTTAAATCTAAATAAAAAGTATCACATGGTAGATGTTTTACAAAGTTTGGGTAAGAGATTATATGAGTCTGCGTCCCTGATTAAAACTTTTTGAACACTATACCATCCACAGCGTCGTGGTCATGAATGTGCATAATGAGCACAGTAAGATAATTCGAAAAAAAAAACGAAAGAAAACATTTGGTTTGTCAAGTTCCATTGGATGCTGCACTGATTAATGTTTTAGTGTACGCATCATCACTATAACGAGCAGATTAACTCAGTACAAAAACAGCGTTTGGGCTGTAAGCCAAATCACAAAGTTGTGTTTGGTCAATCAGAAAAGATAAAATTCAGGATAAGCAGTAAAGTTTCATACATGATGTGCTGAGGATTGGTTCTACAAATAATGCCTACAAATTGTTGGTATTTTATTCACACAAATTTTATTGACCTTTCGCAATCAGATGTTTGGTGGTCGATGGTACTCGACAGTATTTACATAGATCTGAATGAGTGATTCCTAAGTAATGGAATTTCGCTGATGACAAGAAAATATCGTGAACTATTTTATACCTCAAAGATTTGCAATTGTTGTTGAGATATTTTGCATTGATATTGGTTCACATACGTACCCAATGAATATGAGGATATAGGAAACTGATTTTAGGGGTGTGTTTCTTGTCCAATGACTGTGTATATAACTAAGAAAGTTGTTTAACACTGAGAATGATAACAGTATCTGGGGTTTCAAAGTAAAAACGATAGCTGTTGTTATGCAAAAGGTTCAAACTTAGAATTTTGGTCTTCTGGTGATTTAATACTGCACCCAATGTTTTACCATAGTTCTGTAAAATCGTGATAATAACACTCATAACTTGAGGATTCGGAACAAATTGTATAAGATCGTCGATCTACGCTTGGACCGTAAACTGTCTCTGATAAATGGTAACCGTAGGGGTAAACTGTTGAAGTTTGTGGTTCAAATGGATAATACCTAGGCTGAATAATAGGGGAGATAATGGTTTCCCTTGAGTAATCACATTATCCACAGGAAATTTCGTGGATAAACTAGAGTTAATTTTAATGCCTAATGTTCGATTGGTGAAAAGGCCGATGAGTAAGCAAATAATTTGCCGATCAGGCCGTACTGGACAAAAAACAGTCTTGAATAACGTCTCGATAGACGATCATACGCTTGGGTATAATCACAAGTCAGGATACCTGCGTGTGTATCAGGAATGTTTTCAAAGTACCAAACGTACCCTTTAATCTTGGTAAGTGACATAGAAACCGGTTTATTGAGACCCAAACCAAATTGAACATTTGATAATTATAATAAAGGCGCAACGTTGAGGTAATGACCTAAGACTACTTTACATTTTGAAATCAATATTTTCCAATATAATGGGACGGATGTTGTCTACTGTGACTCCGTTAGGTTCTTTCCGTGTGGGTATTAAGACCCCTTCCGTCATCTCTGTTGCCAACTTTCCTATGTTGAACATGATACAATCTAAGAGTGTTGGTGCAACCTGGAACTACCTTACGCTAGTGCATCCCTTACATATTGATGGGTAACATATGTTGTAATGAGACGTGAGTTCACACCATGAGTAATAATTCAAGAATGGCATCATTTATTGGAGTTGGTTGCTTGTATGAAACGGTTGAAGACTCACTTTAAATATAAGCATGCTTTTATTAGAATGTCTATAATGCGACATACATAAGATTACAGACGAATTAAACCATGTTTGCGTGCTACTCGTGATGCATTTCCCGATTGAAAAGTTATTTCATCAATATAAAACATGAAACATGAACAAACGTTGCTTATCGCAGTTCACGTATATACCAAAGAACAATGGTGATAAATTCAATATTACTTGAGTTAACTTCCTTAATGGTTAACACGCCTTGAAAACTAAAACATAAGCCTATCATTTGGACAATAGACGTTGGGTGTCTTCCCTGTAGTGTTCAAATTTTATAATATATGATTGATGGTTCTGTTACTTATACACCATTGATAGCAATAAAACTTTCACCAAATACGACAAAAACATTGGATGCGCATATAAGTATACTTGTTCTGACGTTGAGTAAATAAGGCTTTTCTTCTGTATGAATATATATACACTGAAACAACTTAATAAAAGAATATATAATAAACAATTGAAAACCTTAAAATTGATGAGTAACCTGTATGAGTTACACGTAACCTGTGTGAGTTACACGGAACCTGTGTGAATTACTTATTACACTCCACTAATGATCTATATTTGTAATTAAATACTTCACCGTTATTTTATCATGTATGCTAAAGAATAAGGAGGATTCGAATGCAAATCTCGTTCGGAGTGTTCAACTTAATAATGTCCTTGTCTTGGAATAGATAAATTTCTACTCAACAATATAAGAATGCTTTAGTGAAGAGATACGGAGTCAATAAACATACACTTGGAGCTGACACACGGTTGCTATCTTATTCTAGTAATAAACATACACTTGATGCTGGCACACGGTTGCTATCTTATTGTATTAATTGTGATGATTAGGTCTGTAGAATGACGAACGTCCATACAAATCGCTGTCTTTCTGCACCAAAGATAGATAGACCTCCGATGTATCTTAGAATTATTTCAAAACACACTCTTGAATAAGTTTTTTCTGCGACTTGACTTGTGTCTGTAGCGTTCTCGTGTTCTCGATACGTGTTGAATATACGTACAATAAAGATACGTAATTACACTACGAACAGGTTATCGGACTCAACATCTATACGTGCGGGCAAAGTTCACAAGAAGATGTGGCACGTAGTACGAAAAAAATGCACAAACGTGTATATGAT
>JAGDQP010023578.1:3788-28984 GCA_022664845.1 Lepisma saccharinum | reverse complement strand
TATTATTAAAAATTATTAAATAAAAATATCGTTCCTCATTTTTAAGAACTGATAGAAACATGTTTTATTTTGTCTTTAGTGCATGACGCTAGTGATCTATGGAATATTCGATTCATTAAGAAATACCTAGTAACCATAGGTTTCAACGTTCATTTTCGTTTCTCCATGTTCGGTAAGGATCTTTTCTACTGGACATTTGAAATTACACTTTTCGGTAAATTTGAACCAGTGGTTCAACTAATGTAAAAATAGCATTATGTTTCCTCTTTTGGTTTTTGAAATGGGACTCTCTTAAGTTGTTTCATTATTTGCTACATACTTCAAGAAATCATAAATATTTTTTTCGGAACCCAGGACATGTGATAATGTTTTCTGTTAAAGAGAAGAAAATTCCAACCCTTTGCTCGTTTGCGCACACACTCTCAGAATCACACACCGCCCACTCTACGTTAGTCGGGTGACCTATCTTGTAGGCTTAGAGAAAAATCGTGTATAACAAAGTCATGTAAATATTATATTGGCCATGATAGTACAGTCTTTTGTATGTCATACTAAGAGTTGTGTCTGAGACTTTTCAAGATGGCGGCGTTAGCCCACAACCTATACCCCGAGACTTTTACTATGTTTTTCTTTACATTGTTCTGGTCACCTACACCCAATTTCAGCTTGTTTCGATTTTTTCCCGCTATGTACATAAAAACGAGCTACTTTTACTCGTCTATTATGTGCATTTATTGGTGTGCTGAGGCGTTTGTCTGCGCGAGACACTGCCCAATGAAATCAAAACGAAAGTTTCATAAGGCTAGCATAGTTACAGAAGAAAAATTCAAATTACGGCAGGGCTAATAATTTTTTAGAAAGTGTTTCAGCTTTTCATTTATTTATTTATTTTCTTCTTTCAGATTAAGAAGTCTTATTTTCTGATTTTCTGGAAAAGGACTTCAGTTTGAAGATGTCATCAAACCATGATGGATACGCGTATCAACAGGTAAGTGCAATATCGCAATCTACGAAAGTAAACACTGACTTAATACAATTACTTTTAATTTCCTGTTAATTTGCTGTTTTCAAGGAATATATAACAGTACAGAACAAATCTGATACTTTGTCAGTTTTATAAGCAATCTAATGCTAATTGCTTCATTCCCATTGTGGGTGAGAACGATGAATACAATTGATTTTGTTTTTGGATGAGTATTGCTTGAGATTATGACGAAGATTAAGTTGCAAATAAAATAATATGTATTATATCGACTCCATAAAGTTTGGGCAAATTTATAGTGTCATACAGTAACCACTTACAAAGTTTATTTATTACTTACGCATTGACTGAATTTTACACAACATTAATGTCAAGTAAATAAGTCAATAAGTCACAGTAAAAAGACAATAGAATAATAATAGTAATATGATTGGATGATTGAGTGGATTTATTAATTTTCTTTATGCATCTCAGGCTCACGCCGAGCATGGGATGAGTTGAGCACTTAGTACAAGCAGTTGAAATGTTGGCAAATAATGTACCTTAGGGTAAAGACATGCCGAAGGTGCCTCGCGGTCGCAACCTTGATGTCTAGGTCGCGATGGATGAAGGGCGCACATACCGAAGAGGTCGCGTCCTTGTTGTGACATCTCAGTTTGTGGAGAAACATTGCTGTGACAGAAAATTAATTAATTATTAATTAGTACACGAAATAAGTAAATATTACTGATGACAATAATGTTCAGCTGTGGTAGCACTAGTAATTTCTTCTTCTTCTTCTTCTTCTTCTTCTTCTTATTATTATTATTATTATTATTATTATTATTATTATTATTATTATTATTATTATTATTATTATTATAGCTGTACACGAATTTATTTTAAAGAAAAAACATTTAAAAAGATGATTTTTAAAATAAAAAATAAAGATTTTTTTTAAATTTAGTAAAAGAAATTAGAAAATAAAAAACTAAATTTTAAGCAACAAACTTTTTTAAGCATCAGCTTATAAGGGTGGGTGCTATTGCTAACCTTATCATAAAATCATAATATCTAAACTATTTATCAATTACTTAGCACCCACACCTTTAAGTTGATTTTTCTTTCATTAAAAAAGCGTGCTTTTAAAAATCATTTTTTTATTTTCTAATTGTTTAAAATTATTTTTTTAACTGATCCTGTTCAACTACTGGAATATTCATATTGCTGAAAGAGTCCTCACTAGTTCTATTAATATGTCTTTCATAATGAAATTCAGCAGTGCAGCAAAACCTCTCGAGCATATACACAAACAATCATCTGCAGGCATAATTGTGAACAAATGAAGATCGTATTCCGTGCAGCGCTTCGTGACCTTGGTAGAACCAATGAGAACACGAGCAACAGTGATGCTTCCACTCAACATCGATGTGAAAACAAACTCGGTTGTTCATCATCACGGTCGACCTCTAGGTCGCGATGTAGTGTATATTTCCGGCATGCGCTTACACATTTGGATCAATGTGTTTGTGCATCATCGAGGCAGCGACCACGACTTAAAACTCTACCTCGACCGCGAGGCATCTTCGGCATGTCTTTACCCTTAGAAGTGCAGTTGACAGTCGTCGTTCGGTAGCCTTAATGCCATGCAACAAGTTACATACACTAAGGAAAGATAGCCAAGCTAAGGGCATAACTCAAATGATGATACTATTTAATGGTGTAGGTAAGGGGAGATATGGGAGATAAATCTCCCCGTCTCCACCTATATGAACTTGGGAAGAACGTATTTCTGCAAGAAATGGAATTATGTCTGGAAGCATATAAGTGTTAGCTAAAATATAAAATTAATTGTAAGGATGGTAATAGCTTTATAACTTACGACCGTTTCGATGTAATTATTTGTTTATTTTAAATAGATAAAGTATCGTATTGTATCTTCTGAGTTGTAGTTTCACAATTAGCTGAATGTGGTAGATAATCTTCAAGATAACCAATAAAATAAAAATTCAACGAAGAAGAGGTAACTTTAACAGATGTTCGATATGAATGAAAAACAGAAATTTCACAAACCTGGAAAACTTTGGTGCTATTCTAAGATACAGAGCAATGTAAGATCTAATATGATCTTTCAGGTCATAAGGGGAAAAGATGAATTTTTGGTAAACTTTATTTTGCATGGAGCATGTTAGTAAGTTTTGACTGCAGCCTGTCACGATTTTGTGAGTGCAATGCTTGCTAACATCGACTCGAACCCCCTACATTGAAGGTGCGTTTTGCTCGGTGCGATTGATCGTTGCGATCGCAACGATCAGTAGAAGAGTACTAGTTACTAGAGTGAATCTTATTAAGTCTAGCCGAAGTATCCGTAATATATATGCTATCGACAATCACAAATGACTGACCTATACAAGATTGTAAATTTTATTAAACCATTTATTGGTAAACGTAAACTAGAACTCTTCTTAACAATTTCCTTAATCTTCATTCAAGGGAACGTATGATACAGACAATGAGACTTCTTTATGAAAAGCACTTCTGCTCATAATTAATACAACTAACAAAACATACTTATGCCACTTCAGACAATTCCGTCCTTTGAATTCTCATCAATTTATACTCATTACATTATAATAACGTCCTCTCAGGACCAGTTATTCCTTCCAGATGGAATACTTCAAAACATTAAAAAACAATCCTTGTTGACTTATAAAAATTTGTGAAACAAGTGAAGATACCTAATAATCTGGAATGATCACTCGTTGGACCAAGCTTTATATAAAAATCTATAACCGAGGGTTAGTTCATATTACTACATATTCACCCCTCTCTTCTAAAAAAAATGTACAGCACAACAAATATTAATGTGTTACATATATGTTAGTTCAACTAATATATGTTTGAAACATGCATTTAATCAACACAAAAAGTAACGTTTACAAACCATCACCAAAAACACTGCTGAACTACAACATGACATGTACTAAAATAATCATTGACTGGTATTCATCGTAACTAGTACGTAGTTTGAAATCTACATTGATTTACCATCTATATGAAAAGTCAGCAGAATTCATGCACTGATCCGATATTTCATCGTTTCTACTAAGCCATGTAGTTATACCATATTCTGTATTATTGTATACATAATTTCCATCAAAACAAACATTTTCACTATGCAATACATTATTAGAGTACCATTATGAAAACTTCAAAGAATAGCCTATTTCCAGAACCAATACTGTCATCCTATAATAGTGGCATGTTAAGTTACAAAATCCTTGAGCCAATATGGAGAACTGCGAATTCTGTTAGACGTTCGTTTTCTACCTTGTAGATCCAATGAACGATTGTTTGAATTCCTTACTTCAGTAGGCAATGTTTGTGGTTGGATTGACTCATATTTTGTGAAAACATGATCTGAGGGATCATCAAAATACAAATGATGCTTATGATATACTTTTTCCCGTCCATTAACTTTTACTAAAAATGTATTATAGCCCACACGTTTCAATAGCTTTCCTTGAAGAAAACGAGGTATTTTACCGATGTGATTCAAAACCGATAGATCCTTATTCTCAGTACATTGATTTCGATCGCTGTATAAATCAGATTGTATCTTTCCCGCCGTGAGAAGATTGTACTTAGTTCTAGGATTATAACTATAAATTAATGATGCTGGAGATTTGCCATCTACTGTGGAAGCCATAAATCTTATTGAATATACTATTTCATTTAACCGGTGTCTAACTAGACCTTCATTTACTACTCAGTTATATTGTAAAAATTTCTTGTATAAAGCTTTCTTTATCACTTGGATGGCCTTTTCTGCTTGACCATTACTAGCGGGGTGAAAAGGCGGAGAATGAATCAACTGTATACCTCTGTATGTACAGAACCTTAAAAAAAATTCTCCTGAAAATGGAGGTCCATTATCCGTCACAATCGTTGCTGGAAATCCAAATTCTTGAAAAAACTGTGTTAGCTTACCACAAGTTTCTTCGGAGCCTATGCTTTTCACAATCCAAGCTGAAATAAGGTGTGAAAAGCTGTCTGAACAAACTAGTATCTTATAACCTCGCCACGTGCCATGATCAAGGTGGACTCGTTGAAACGGTTCCTTAGAATTAGGCCAAGGTCGATATTGGCTAGTAGGCGGTGCGTTATATATGGTGTAGTAAAAATTAATCCATTATTTTGCCAATAGATGGCTTCAGTGATCTGTATCTCGCGTTGTATAAGTCCGATCGGGTTCAACGAGATGGCGTTCAAACGATGAGATTGCGTACTACAAACACTGTTCAGATAGTTGTGATGAGTTGACTCAGTGTTGTGTGAGCGCGCGTCAAAATGGACACTAGCAAAGAGAAAATACGCTATATTTTACAGTTTTTCTTCGATAAAGGCGAAAACGCAAGCCAGGCGGCTGCAAATGTGAATAGAGTTTATGGTCCTGATACTGTAACAGCCAATCACGCGCAATTTTGGTTTCGTCGATTCCGTGCCGGTAATTTTGACGTCAAAGATGTACCACGCACTGGAAGGCCACGTGTCGAACATGTCGATAAAATCATTGACATTGTCGTGTCCGACCGTCATGTAAGCACTGTTTCGATTGCCCAAGAGCTAAACATTGCACAAATAACCGTGTGGAACCATTTGCATAAGGCTGGATACAAAAAGAAGGTTGATGTATGTGTACCACACGAGTTAACGCAAAAAAAAAACTCATGGACCGAATTTCCATCTGCGAATCGCTGCTGAATCGCAACAAAAGCGACCCATTTCTGAAGCGGTTGGTGACTGGTGATGAAAAGTGGATCACTCACGACAACGTCACGCGAAAACGGTCGTGGTTGAAGCGCGGTGCACCGGCACAAACGGTGCCCAAGCCAGGATTGACGGCCAGGAAGATTTTGCTGTGTGTTTGGTGGGATTGGCAGGGAATTATCTACTATGAGCTGCTCCCCTATGGCCAAACCATTAACTCGGATCTATACTGTCAACAATTGGGCCGTCTGAAGGCAGCAATCGCCCAGAAGCGGCCAGCTTTGGCCAATAGGAGAGGCATTGTGTTCCACCAGGACAACGCCAGTCCACACACATCGTAAGTGACTCGCCAGAAGCTTGGTTGGGAGGTTCTTATGCATCCACCTTATAGTCCGGACCTGGCACCGAGTGATTACCATCTGTTCCTGTCCGTGGCGAACACGTTTGCTGGTGAAAAATTCGCGTCAAGAAAGGCTTGTGAACATCGACTGTCTCAATTTTTTGCCAATAGGGACAAGGGCTTCTATGAGAGAGGCATCATGATATTCCCTTCCAAATGGCAACACGTTATCGAACAAAACGGCGCATATGTGACCTAAATCGGATCATTCTAACTATGGTAAGTCAAGCCTTCAATGTCATGCAAAAATAATGGATTACTTTTTACTACACCAGATACATTGACCTACAAATATTACAATTGGCCACTAATTCTTTAATTTCTTGGTCTAAATGTGGCCACCAAACTGTTTCTCTGGCAGTGTATACCATTCTATTTACTCCCCAGTGATATTCGTGTAAAGTTCTTAAATAATCATTACGTGCTGCTCTAGGTAAAACTACTCTTTGCCCCATTTGATATATCCGTTATGTGTATACAACAAATGTTTAATTTTAAAGAACGATTCCAATTCTGTTCCTTTTTAACTGTTAGGAATTGAATTTGGCCAACCTTCTTTAATTCATCGCAGTAATTGCTGATATTGTTCGTCTTTACTTATAAAATATTCAATTTGCTCAGGTAACAAGAATTGAGAATCTAAAGTAGCTATATAAGTTGCAGAAAGTTCTTTATCACCAGTTTCTTCAGGCATTGGACTTCTAGACAAAAAATCAGCTACATCTAGCTCCTTTGTGTATACAAACTTAAGATCATACATGCCAGCGAAGAGGCACCATCGTTGCATTCGTGGTGATACTGTACTAGGAATGGAACGATCTGAGAATATCATCTTAACAGGTAAGGAATCTGTATATATGGTAACAGATTTTCCATATATGTACTTATGAAATTTTCGTAATGCATATATTACTGCAAGGGCTTCGCGCTCGTGTTGTGAGTAAGCCTTCTCTGCCGAAGAGTGTTGCTGAGGCACAAAGAACTGTTTTTAACACACCGTATGTTTTGTTTGATAATATAGCTCCTACCCCATAAGGACTTGCATCCGTTGTAATCACTATATCGGCCTCCTGATCAATTGGATGCAAAACTAAGGCATTTCGTAACTCTGACTTCAATTTTTGAAATTCCAGCCTTTGTTGATGGGACCACACCCACTTTTGACCTTTTAATAATAATTCGTGTAACGCCGGACTTTTTAACGAAATAAATGGCACATGTGTATTGTAATATACCATCATGCCAAAAAACGATTTTAATTGTTGAACAATTTGAGGTTCCGGTGCATTCACTATAGGGTCTAATTTAGTTTCATAACCTTAATACCTTGTCCACTGACTTGAAATCCCAGGTAAGATATTTCTGATTGAAAAAACTGACTTTTGTATAGTCTAATCTTCACGTTGTGAGTTCGAAAAATAGATAATACTTCTCTGTCCCTCCGAGTACATTCAAGTTTATCCTTACCAAATATAAGTACATCATCCAAATAGCAGCGTACACAGGCACTTGACCTAATATGTCGTCCATGAAACGTTGAAATACCTGTGCTGAACTTGATAATCCAAAAGGTAATCGGGTAAAAACAAAGCTTCCCCAAGGTGTACTTATACCCACAAGTTGTTTAGAAGTGTCATCTAGTTCCAATTGATGATACGCACTACAAAGATCCAAAATTGTGAAACAGGCTGCTCCTTGTAGACTCTTCATTAAGTCCTCTATTTTAGGTAGTGGATATGTGTATTTATCCGTTACTTTGTTTAACGTACTTTTTAAATCGAGACATAGTCTGATCTCATTATTTTTTTTTCTTACTACTACTAGTGGAGTTGCCCAAGAAGTAAACTTAACAGGAACTATAATTCTTAATTCCTTCAATTTAGTAAGTTCGTTAAAAACTTGTTCTTTCAGTTGTTATGGTATATCATAGTATCTTTTATAAATAGGTATGGTACCAGGCTTTAATTGTATATGGACTTTGTAACCGGAAACTGGTTTTGAAATATCTTTACTAAAAACAACACAATATTCATTCAATGTTTTTGTATCTTGCATAGGAGGTTGGATCAACTCCATTCTAATATCGTCATTTACTTTCACATTATCCGCTAATAAATTCTCTTTCCACTTAGGACACATTATAGCAAACCAATTCCTACCTAAAAGCGGATAATTTAATTTATTTTTCTCTATTATTAATTCTAAATTATAAGATTGCTTGTTGAAACCTATATTGATCTGAATAGAACCAAGTACTACTAAACTTGTTCCCGATGCTCCACATAATTGTCTCGAATATTTCATTAATCTTTGACTGCTTAGTACCTGTTATAAAACTCTAAATCTGCTATCGAAACAGAAGCTCCTGTATCCGCCAAAAATTCCACTCTCCGATGTTCACATAAAATTGGTATTAGTAACATTGATACCTTATCATCGTGTATTCTAGAATTCAATAAGGATATCCCACCTTGTAACCATTTTAGCTGCAAACTCCATCTTTTAATCTTTTTATTCAATTCGTTTGTTATAAAAGAACCGAATCTAATTACCAAATGCAAAAGTGTTATCATCATTATCGCACAATTATACCATTCTGCGTATTTAATGATTTCCATCCTTAATCCAACTCTATCCATTGCCTTAGACTTGAACTTGTGATTCTAACATCTAAACATCCAAATGTGTTTCTGAAGAATTACCCATTGCCTCCTTTAACTGCGCCATTTAGAGTGAATCCTATTAAGTCTAGCCGAAGTATCCGTAATATATATGCTATCGACAATCACAAATGACTGGCCTATACAGGATTGTAAATTTTATTAAACCATTTATTGGTAAACGTAAACTAGAACTCTTCTTAACAATTTCCTTAATCTCCATTCAAGGGAACGTATGATACAGACAATGGGACTTCTTTATGAAAAGCACTTCTGCTCATAATTAATACAACTAACAAAACATACTTATGCCACTTCAGACAATTCCGTCCTTTGAATTCACATCAATTTATACTCATTACATTATAATAACGTCCTCTCAGGACCAGTTATTCCTTCCAGATGGAATACTTCAAAACATTAAAAACAATCCTTATTGACTTATAAAAATTTGTGAAACAAGTGAAGATACTTAATAATCTGGAATGATCGCTCGTTGGACCAAGTTTTATATAAAAATCTATAACCGAGGGTTATAAAAATCTACAGTTACCTTGTTTTTAATGATGCTGTTTCCTCCGAGCGACTGACGATCAATCGTTAACGAACAATCGTTGGCTCTGAAGACTCGTATGAATGGAAGATGGATCATATAATCGCATCGTTGACGATTCGTCAAGTTGACTGGAGTGGCAGCATCATATCTCGGGATCCGCATAGAGGAAGTTGCAAATGATTCCGCGTTGTACCAGCTCTCACACCCCCAAATACAAAGACAAAAACTGAAAGACAACAATTGGGCGGAGATTGTCGAGAAACTGGACAAACCATGTCAGTTTTCTTGTGTCACTTATCCCATTTTTTTGTGTGCCGCAATTTGATAGATATAATAAACTTTATGAATACTGTAGGTCACAATTTCACTTTTCTTGCTGACAAGGGCACCTGGATGGGAGCTAACTGGCAACTCCCCCCCCCCAACACACACAAACAGAGTTTGAAAAATATATCTGGACATTTCGAATTTTATCTCGGAAACTATGATAGTATTGGTTAAATGCAGGATGTGGTGTCCAGAAATAAGCAAAAAATGAAAAAATTACAGGAGAAAATTACAGGTAAATTGATGATTTTTCGTTACTTCAAGAATATAATATTTTCTTGAGTATGGCCAACTTGTTACTAAATACCATTCCTCACATCATAAGGGAGTTAATTTAATGTATAACACTCAGTATTTCTTAAAAATGGTACTTGTTAATTCATTCTAACTTTGGACCCCATCTCCTGCATATAGACATACATGCAATGGAAGATATGGTACAATGAGTGAATTTAATTCCTGAACATACATGCAATTAATTCCTAAAATCACCAACGTAGTCCACCCAACTTACATTAAGGCTATCGCTTATCCACTTCTGGACATGAACGAGATATCTGTCCTGCCTGCTCACTTCTCCCTCTCCCTTCCCCTTCCGTTGACCCAAGCAGCACACTAGAAGCATAGATCTCATAATAAGCTTATTACGAGATCTATGCTAGATGCTCTCGCCAGCCGATTACTTTTTCTTCTGATTTTATCGTTGAAGGTATCTCTGCCTTAAGAAGCCAGAACAGCACTCGCGTGGAATTTACATTACTGTTGTTTCGTAATCTACAACGAATAAATGTATTACGTTTAGATTTGCTAAAGGAATAATGAATTCCTTTTGTGATTAGAAGTATTGTGCAGTTGCTCACTGTAGGTTTTTCCTACAGCGATCAATAAAACGGAGAGAAATAGCATTAGTGCAACTTTCTGAGAACCAGCTGATCTTAGCAATGTTTGAAAGGAAAGGATAAAATTAATGTTCCTTAGTTAATGTAACCTGACATTCATCTAAAGTGAGAATAGGTAGAGACTTTGTTTTAATCATTTATAACAGAATTTAGAACATATCCATAATCTTATTTTCTTTATTCATACTTATCATCATCTTCATATTCAGCCGTCTTCTATGCACTGCTGGAAGAAGGTCACCCCCTTTCTTTCCGCATATCTCGGTCTGTTGTTAACCTCATCCATGTAGCTTCTGAAAAACGCTTGATTTCATATATCCATCTTGCATTTAGACGCCGTCTCGGTCGTTTTCTTTCTCTATGATTCCAAAGTGCTACACTTGTCGTTCATCTTCCATCTGTTAGTCTAGCTATGTGACCGGCTCATCTCCATTTCATCTTTGCAGTCTTGATTACATCCTCTACCCTTGTTTGTGTGCGAATACATTAATTAGTTTTCCTGTTCCTCTTAGTCCATTCCTATTTCTATGACTCTTAATCTTTGAGTTGTTTGGGCATTCAATGTCCATATTTCGCAGCTGTACGTCATCACAGGTAAGACACATTGATTATAAACTTTACGCTTCAGACACATAGGTAATTTGTTTTTGAAAATAATGTGTAGTCTTCCAAACGGATTATGAAAATGGCAACATCAAGATGGGTGATTGCCCGAATTTGAACATGTGTAATGCAATTTTGTTAATATAGAACATTGAAATAGGCATTTCAGCACAAATATTAGAGAAACAAACTATATCTTCACGAAAATTATGGTACTAAGGACATATTGTTTCGATTTTTCGCGTGAGGAACTGTTCAGAATGGAGTGTAGACATTATTTTATTTGTACACTTTCCATATTAAATGGGAAATCAAGTTTGCTAAATCAAAATTGTTTATATTATGCGCTTTATTAATACAAAGAGAACTCCTAAGAACCACATTTAGTCAATATGTAAAAAGAAAACTGTCATTTAAACTAGGTTGAACGACTATTTGAAGACGAGAAGCATGGATTTACATAAGTCCGACTATAGGGAGAAAAGTGCTCGTTTGAAGTAGCTTGAACATAATTTTAGATACCATCTACTCTTTCAGTTGTATTTTTATGAGTATATAACGATTTTGCATGTATGTTATGGCCAAAAAGAGTGCTTCCTTAAGAAGACAAGCAATATTTGAAGTACTTTGAATCAAATGAAAGCTGGAAAGAACTGATTGTAGTCGAAAAAGACTGTTTGAAACCACATTTACTCGTAATATAAGAAAGAAAATGAGGTCTATTGGACTACTTGTTGTGTCAATTCAAGTGTTTGAACCTCAGAATTACAATGTACTCCCTTTATACATCATGGATTGATAAATCTACCTTTTCTGAATTCATCTAGGTGAACTAAAAGACTTGTATTGAACATATTAATGAATTAAATTAGGTATAGCCTTGATGTATAGTGTTTTGTAAGGTAGATAAAGACAAATGGACTTGGTAATAAGAAATCCTACTTACGTGTAAATCTTCGCTAGTAAAATCTTAGGTAGTATAACGAAATAATATTTCCTAAGTTTACGGGTGTTGAGTGGTGATTGTTGTCGCCTGATGCAAGAACATTTCCTGCATATGCCAACTTTTGCAAACCCCCGTCAGAAACACATACATACACACACACACACTGAGACACTACCACTGTACACCGGAAGTCCATGCTTTGCTCTCACAGCTTGCAACCATATGTTTACTTGAAACAGGAAGAGTAGGAGACAGGTGGGGAAAAGGAGTCTGTGAATATCACGGCCAGCTGGCATTGCTGAACAAGCAGTCTTGCCATCTTACACTTAACAGTGTTTCCATCTTAAAATAATTTAATAAGATATTTTTACCATTTATATAATAATTGAACATCGAGAACAAGAATTGCCATCTTCTACAAACCTTTTAAGTGTTGCCAACCATCGATTATTTAAATAAAATTATATCACCTAGTTTTCTTATTGTCTGATACGCTTAGATTTTAGAGAACATCTCCAAAGCCAAAGTCTCTTACTAGTATTGTTAGCTTGCATACCTCATAGCATACAGAGTGCAAAAGGAATATTCAAAGCTGAACTTAGTGACTACAAAACTTTTAAAAGTGTTGGCAACGAACTACAATACACTCGTCTCGTGCTGACATTTATAACCACTAGGCTCTATGAATAAAATAGCATTTCCTTTAAACATTTTGTAGAGCTGTAACAAGAACTAAGCAAACAAACACTGCCATACTAGGTAATGACGTCATTTGAATTTAAATAATCTGATTGGTTGATGAAGTCAATAAATTGCCATGACGATTATGACTTAGTATGCTAGAGTTGAACAACGAAACAATGGCTAGCTGTGAGTGTACTTTTGCAGTGGTGTCTATCGAGTGTGTGCTGTCAAGTCTTGAAGAATGGACACCTTGTTTTAGTATAATTTGTGATGAGTAATTTCACGATATTTCCTTTCAGTTATACCATGAGTGTGTTAACTTGAGCAAGGAAGTTACTCTACTTCGTATGGTTGACGTACTAACAACTCCCTTGATTTGTGATCAGATATACCACAAATTTGCTGAATCCCACACTGATTCTATTGATGTACTGCATAAATTTCTTACGACGTACAAGAAGATGGTGACAGAATCCCAATGTAAGGACAGAATCCGTTTAATCTTATGGGTGAAATATACATTGCATCCATGGACTTGTACCAACAAAGATCTTCACTCGTTCTAACTTTGAATATACACAAGGACTGGTGTTTGTATAGGAAATAAAACATCTGATTTGTACTAACAAGAAAATTTTATTTGTGCGTAAGTAAGATACATACAGACTCAAACATTTTTCAAGTGATACAAAAGTATTATATGTATAGACTTGATACAAACTATTGAAGCCTGTAACAAAAGTTTTAGTAAGAAAGAAAAGCTTTCGTAAAAAAATCTAAGAAAGAATTTTTTTAAAAAAGCTTTGCAACAAAATATTTAATAACATAAAAGTTTGTAGTTTGTTTTTGCAAAAAAGTTTTCTTTAAAAAATTAGTTTTCCTAAGAAAAAAATTTAGTTTTCACTTTCACAAAAAATTGTAACAAAAAGTTTTTGTAAGAAAAAAATTGTGAAAAAAAGTTTTTTAGATTTTTGTTTTACACAGACAACCGTAAGGAAAAAAATAGTTTTTACCTTTACAACAAAATGTGTTTTCAGATATTCCTTTACAAAAGTTTTGACATTTTGTAACTTGTATGAAAACTATTCACTGCAATATCCGTAGGGAAAAGTAGAATAATCTTCCTTATTTGAGCGATTAAGCTTCCTTCGCTTATTATTGACCATTCGGTGTGTTTTGTACTGTCCTTTGGAAATAATTTTGTACCCTGCTTTGCGCAAGATATTCTTAGGGCTTAAGATTTGACGACTATCATACTTTTCAGTGACCAAATTGTAATAGTGCTCGTAATTTATTTGCTTTCTCGCTCGATAATTCAAAGTTATACCACGAACTTCGTAAACATACTTCATTTCACTAGTAAGAAGATTCTTCATAGAATAACAATAATTTTTTGCACCCAATCCAATGAAACTCCGCATCTCCCACCCCTCTTCTATTTCATTAGTCAATTCTCCGAAGTAATTCCCAGTATTTAGTAATAATGGTTCATCTTTTTTCTCCACGTAAACTGAGTCCGTGTCACAATATATGAGACGTTTTATATCTACAGTTTCAAGTAATTCATATAAACGAACCCTTGCCCACGAGGATATGAAAGCTGCTACTCCCACATTGGTAAAAGCGTGAAGTGAATTTTCATTTTCAAAGTCTTTATACGTTACTTGTAATGTGTTTTGTCCTATAGGAATCACATGTTGAACTTCGAAATGAGGCGAACGTAACATTTCCAAAAAGCTTTTTCGATCATTAACAATGCGAGTTTGTGGAAGGTCACCTCTTTGCCCCCATTTTTTAAATAATGCATTTAAAAATATTTTTGAAATATGTCTCAACCTTGCATTATATTGGATCTTATCATATTGAAGTGAAATACCTTCATGCTGGTCATAATCATGAATATATTGTTGCTTCTTCTCTTCCATACTATAATTATCAGGAAACCCACTGGCTTCCTGTTTCATTTTTAGGAAACTATTGACATACGGTTTGAACAGTCCCTCAATCATGTCCATTTCCCAGATTTCGTATGTTTTAAGAATAACATATGTCCTTTCTCCAACCCCAAATGTAGCTCAGGAGTACAAAATACTCCCTCGATTGCACGTTCTTCTTCATTATGTGTACATTTTCCATTATTCAAGTCCTCCATACAAGACCTAGACAAACCAAAGACGAGACTTTTATGTGCATTATATGGCAAAATGGGTATAGCAAGATTTTTGGGAGCAAGTACTTTGCAGTGAACCATACCATAGACAGTAGATGGACCAGCATGTTTTTGCCTATAAGAAATTTAATTTTTCCCGTTGGCATAGGTTTCTTATACATCATAAAGGGAGGTTACATGCAGATATGCTAAATACTAATCTTCACCACATTCATATAAAGCACGAAAGCATTCGGTGCATCCTCCTTTGAAGGTGTTTTTAGAGCGTAAAAGATCTTGCATTTCACAATACTCATTTTTAAGAAACTTTGAATTTCAGGAGATTGTTGAACCACCTTGTTCCATTCGCATTCCCAGATGGATTCAACTTTAATTTTACAACTGTTTTTCAAAAATTCTTCTCTCGCTAGTGTTGCCTTATACCGGTCTTCCAAAGTATGTCCCTCGTCATCAACGGGAAGGCGACGAAGTTGGGTGATACATGTATGTCTGTGCCAGTAACAGCCGTAGAATTCGTAACTAGTACGACTTTTCTTGTCATATCCATCCAGTTTAAACCGCTTAAATTGAACTTCACCTCCATTTTCTGCTGTTCCGAATATAATGTTATTTTTATACTCTACATATTTTAACCATTGTTTTCCCATCTTACTTTGTTGGTCGCGATGCTGGAAACCTAAAGGAGGGATGCTAGGAATAGTGTTTTCTTTAAGATAACGCGAACGGAAACATTCCATCGCACACGAGGCGATAGTGCTTGTTTACTGGAGACATTGTATTCCGCCCGTTTGTTTTTCAATAAGGGTTGAAAATCGAATCAATGCCTTTGCCAAAATGAAAAACGTCATCCTTACAATACTCCAAGATTTCTTTCAATACTCCATAGGTCTAGTGGGGATGTTGTTATGGAAGTGGATAGTGATAACTCTAGTATGCTTAGTAGTTGCGATATGAATGTACTGGCAAGTGATGAAAGTAGATAGATGTGGACATTGAAGTTAGCACAGAAGTGGATTCTAGTGAAGGTGAAATGCTTAACATTAATATTCAACAGTGGATGGAGGACAATAACATGACAGTGTTGTCTGGTGCTGGAAAAAATAGTGATTTTGAGATTGTCAGTGAATGTGAAAAGAATTATCCCAATTTTGGTTTGCAAGGACGTCAAATTACCATTAATTCCGTAGTAAAGACAATTTCTAACCCAGAGGAATATATAAACAGTTTGTTCAACTTTGCTACGGAACATTTACTTAAAGATGTCGATCGCGATTCCAAAATAGCATTGACAATTGAGAGTAGTAATTGTAAGGAAAATAAACCAATTTACATATCATGGCGATTCCGTATGCATCTTAATGTAGAATATATTTTGCGTAGTATTGAAAATGTTCTTAATTCCAATGAGGAATTCTTGTTAGGGGATAAAGTAACCGTCAAAGTTTACATTTCCGATCCTATTCGTGGTCAGGGAGGATATGGTAATGACAAGTATTTGCCTTTGGAAAAATATCTTCAAAAACACGTTATCCCGCTAGAATATATTCCTGATTGTCTCGCTAGAGCTTTGGTATTGGCGAAACTACAAGCCGATAGGGAGTTTCGGAATGCAAATTACATGAAAACACATCCTAAGAGGTGGCTTTGGAGCTTCGGAGTTGTGTTATTTTGCGCAAGTGGATTTATTAAGTAAAAATAGTGGAGGTATTGAAGATGTAGATCAGTTTTAGAAATATTATAGTGACAAGTATCAGATAATTGTGTATGTCCGGAAAGTCGAGAGTATACGATAGTGTATTCGGGACCACCAGCAGACAAGAAATTGTTTCTCAGATACGAAGACGATCATTACGATATCATTGAAACAATTACAGCATTTTTAGGGAGTGATGGTTATTGCTATTATTGTCTCACACCTTATGAAAAACGTCGGTTCCATAAATGCAAATATTTATGTAGTCATTGTGAAGAGTACCATGTCGATAGTGATAGTGGTAACGATAACTTTTTGAAATGTCCGTATTGTCATCGCATGTTTCCCAATCAGACCTGCTATGATCAACATAAATCTAAAACCTGTTTGTTATTATGTGCAACTATGTCCTCAGTGTGGAGTGAAAATCGATAGACGTAATAGGAAAACAAAACACGTATGTGCAGAACATTATTGTAAACTGTGTAATATTCATGTCGATGAAACACATTTCTGTTTTGACAAACCAAGCAAACCGAAACGTTTTGAGGAATTCCTATACATTATCTTTGATGTATAGACAATGTTACTAGACGCAGATAAGAATGGTAAATGTGAACATGTGGCAAACTTAATCTCTGCATCTCATCGATGACATCAGTGTAAGGATATAGACCAAAATTATAGTTGTAGTGTTTGTGGTAATGTCAATTGCCAGAGAGATTTTTTATTTCATAATATGGAAGAATTTGTAAATCATGTCTCAGAGCAAGGTCCTAAGTTTCAAAAAGGAGTAGGGCTCTCACAAAATGGGTCTGGGTTTGATATAGTACTAGTAGTGCAATGTCTCTTGGAAAAACAAAATTTGACACCTACATTATAGCGCAAGGACAAAAGATTATTCAATTAACTGTAAATAATATCGTTTTCCGTTATACATATTTACTCATGGGGGTTAAATTATCCAAATTACCAGCAACGATGAACTTCCAAGAAAGTCTGAAGGAGAGTTTCCGTACCTATTGAACACTCCTAAACACCAGGATTATGTTGGGCTTTGACCAGACGTTGAGTACTTTGATATTGACTCCATGTTCGACGATGAACGGGAGCAGTTCTTGCGTGGCATAAGGAATGTGTTAAAAGTGAAAAGACTTTCGATTTCCAGAAAGAAATCTTGGAGTATTGTAAGAATGGCTTTTTCATTTTGGCACAGGCATTGATTCAATTTTCAAACTTTATTGAAGAACAAACGGGCGGAATACAATGTTTCCTGCAAAAAAGCACTATCGCCTCATGTGCGATGGAATGTTTCCGTTCGCGTTATCTTAAAGAAAACACTATTCCTAGCATCCCTCCTTTAGGTTTCCAGCATCGCAACCAACAAAGTAAGATGGGAAAACAATGGTTAAAATATGTAGAGTATAAATATAACATTAGATTCCGAACAACAGAAAATGGAGGTGAAGTTCAATTTAAGCGGTTTAAACTGGATGGATATGACAAGAAAAGTCGTACTAGTTACGAATTCTACGGCTGCTACTCGCACAGACATACATGTATCACCCAACTTCGTCGTCTTCCCGTTGATGACGAGGGACATACTTTGGAAGACCGGTATAAGGCAACACTAGCGAGAGAAGAATTTATGAAATTTTTTAAGACATCAATATTCGAGAAGATGCTAATTAACCTCATTACAAACCCGAGGTTCCTGTAAGCTTCGCTAACAAGGCGATTTATGTGCATGTCGAATGAGATGTTAGATTTAATGGTTACTCCAAAATCAGTAATTGAATCTACTCGAACTAGTAGAGAGTAATTAACGCTGTATTCGAATTTCAAATAGTTTGTTTTTCTCGTATATGACATTACACTACATTTATTAATATTTAATAATAACATGTTTGTTTTACACCAATTGGAGACTGCATTAATATAATTTTGTAAGGAGGCCGCGTCCAATTCGCAAGAAATACTACAATAGATTTTTAAATCATCTGCAAACAGAAGTTTCTTGCAGGATGTTATTACAGCAGGCAAGTCATTTACAAATAATAAGAACAAATGAGGTCCAATTTTGGATCCTTGAGGCACACCAGAATTTACATTACATTCCTCGGTTATACTATTTTTGTAACGAACACGGTGTTTACGGTGACACAAATAGGATGCTATTAAGTGGGGAAGTTTTTCAGAGAAGTTTAATGTTACAAGCTTGCTAAGTAGGATGTCATGATTAAGGATATCAAAGGGTTTCGAAAAGTCTGTGTAAATTATGTCTACTTGACGTCTATTATCAATTTGTCTAGCTAAAAAATGTGTGAATTCAACAAGGTTGGTTACAGTCGATTTATTTGGCAAGAATCCATGTTGGAAGGACGAGATAATTGAGCGAACTTGTGAGTATATACGTTCATGTATAATAATTTCAAATACTTTGGCTGGCGCAGATATTATGGCAATTGGGCGATAATTTTTTATATCATGACTCGTGCCAGTATTTTTAGGAATGGGACAGATATTGGCAAGTTTCCATTTGGCAGGGAATTCACAGGTTGCTAGCGATTTATTGAAAATCGCTTGCAGTGGATATTTTAGTATTTCAGAACAGCCTTTGATAATATATGATGGGACTTTATCAGTCCCGTGCACTGTGAAGTAAGATGGCGTTCCCGATGAAGGCTATTGAATATATTAGTTGAACTGAGGGATGCCAAGCTCTTTTTGTTTGATTCCAGCTTCGAACTTCGACAAGTTCCATGACTTTAACTGGATTTTTAGGTTACCATACTTGGCTGATATCTTCAACAATCTGAATGCACTCAATTTAAGTATCTAGCACCACTGTTTTTCAGGTTCGAGATAAAACAGAGGGAAGGATAAAAAACTGTAACTTAAGATTAAGAGATTATACTTTGAAAGTTTCGATCAATTCCCATTCGTGGCAGAGTTCGTTTAGATGTCAGAAGAAAATGTTTAAAGGAGATCCTCAATTGTGTTGACAATTAAGGTAATACTTCTGGGGTACAGGTCAAAGTGACATGTGGATAAGAAATCCATTTCCTGAAGGGATGTCAACCAACTTCTCTCTTAAGCTACAAGAAGGTTATTCTTTGGCAGACCTTCAACTGACAGTTCAGTTCATTAAAATTTCAGTTTTCAAAATTACAACTATCTGACTTTTAGTTATATGTCATGCGTGATTATCATAAAGTCTCAAAAAAGTCTTTGAACTACTTAACTCTGTTCATCACTACGTATTTATATGAAACCACAATCTCTTAGCTCACGTATGCGAAATCAAAGTTAAGAAATATACTTGAAGTTGAGAATGACCCAATATTGAAGTTATCAGACGTTGGAGACCTAATTGTTCAAACTCTGTTTGGTGTTATTGATATTATAATTTTGATGAATTTGTATCATATTTACAGTTTGCTTTATTTCAAAATTTAGAGGGGGTCCGTGGAATTTTAATTTTGTGCAAAAGGTCCACGGACTGGAAAGTTTGGGAATAACGGTTTTAGAGTGATTGAAATAAAAATTAAATATCTTAAAAAATGGTTGTTGCGCAACAATGGCAAACACCGCCACTGCTCCAAACGTTTCAGGGCAAACTTGGCACACTTCGATTTACAAAAAATGCGACAGCGAACGCAGTGCAGTTGGACAACCCAAATAGCACCTTCTAATCCCATAATTGTGTCTGGTAAATAGACCCCCTCTTTCTCCTTCCATCATCCAGCCCATACTAAAATCAGCAAACATCATGAGCACGTTTTCTTTTTCTTTTTTTCAAAATTGACATGTATTAGTATCGATAAAATGAAAGATGAAAAGCGAGACGATACATAAGTTGATGGAGGGAGAAATTTAAACATACACAATGAAACATTGAAACCGATGGATGTCTTTAGGCAGAGGCAGATAAATTAGAGAGAGAGAGAGAGAGAAAAGAGGAGAGAGAAGAAGAAGAAGTACAGATAAAATATGCAATTTAAACGTAGTAAAGAGATTAAGTTCAGTTCCCACAAATCTAACAGCAAGATAGAAGTGACTTTTGGATTTTATATTTTTTCAGGGCTATTCGAATATATAACGGTTGCTTCAAATATTCATTAAGTCACATTCAAAATGGAGACCGAACTTGGTGCTCAGATGCTCCATTAAATACTCATGATATCTAGTGAAACTCCAGAGTTTTGAGACACATCGAGGAAACACACGCTTTGTTTTCGCGGGCGGGGTTCGTTTGCAAATTCGGTGGGGCTTACTAAACATACTGCTTCGGAACACTTTGTACTCAGGGATTCTGCCAGGATTTTCAGATTGAGGGTGTAAAGTCAAAATTGGGAGGGTGGACGTAGAGTTTTGCATGGTTTCTATCAATTTTGTCCACAAAAATGTAGAAGTTGGAGGTAGTCTGGAGAATTTGGGGCTTATAATCCCACAGGGGCCGGTGTCTTGCGGAATCACTGATTGTAACAAACCCAGTAGATACCGTAGGCCATACCTTCCATTCCAGAATACTAATGAAAACTGAACATAAAAGAAAATGTAAGAATTATATTTTTTTGCTTAATTTTTATTAGAAAGGGCCAAGGTTATAAATCCAAACTGTATGAAAATGAAAAGTTACAAATATCCAAAAGCAAAATTAGCATGTTCCTATAGGTATAGTAAACCTTACATGTTCTACATTGCAAACATGAAAAAAGGAAACACATGTAATAGTATGTTGATAAATTATAGGATGGAAACGAATTTGGTGCCAAATATAAAAATAATTCTTCTCTTGGAATAGCCAAAAAGGCGGCAATTTTCTACTCGTCTTAAAATTTATCTGTTTTGGACATGCCACTCTAGATTCCACCTATTGATAATATAACGTTCTAATAATTATAACACTAATGAACTAGTGTTTATAACAATTCACACAGATGGAATGAACACGACAGAGCTGAAACGGGTCACCGGCTGTCGGTGGATACTGGTCAAGTTTTGGACTGTGTCGTTGGGTGTAAGATTCGAACCTATTCTGACCCGCTGATTCGATGTAGATCTGATAACCCGGAGGATGAAGGAGAGATTTTAATTATTTCATTTTGTTTGAACAGTGTTTTTTCAGGAGTGACCAGAATCGGAGATGTTACCCCGAGAACACAAAAAATATGACGTCGAAATTCCCAGTTAAATAGATTTTCCAGACTGGGTAAATCGGGTTACCGGGTCACCTACGTTTGTTTGAGACAATATAACCGGGTCATCGAACACGCACAAAAGATAAGATAAAAGATAGAATGAATTGTATGGACGGTAACAGCACTATGAGTTACGCCCTTCCCAGACAAGCACAAAAAGATATAGTGTGTGTAAAGTAAGATAAAAATATAGATAGAGAGAAGAAGATGAGATAGACGCAGCGAGGACACGACAACAATACATCAGGAAAGAGAGAAAAACCAATGCAAAACATAAGAACTACATTATCATTATGCTAAACTGCACACACACTGTTCACTCGGATTCTAACCAGTAATGCTTCGTAAGTTTTCCACAAGACGGAGATGAATCTCTGTTTAAATACTTCAGTGTGTGCGAAAAAACTTTGGTGGAAAATCGAACCCATGTTTTCAAATTAGAAGTCCAGTACGATAGCGATATTATACAAGTGACTCTACTCAAATCGTTCTTAACAGATGATATAGTGTTTCGTTCTAAGAATAAGAACATGAAAAGTCGATACATCTGATCAATTACGTGTTCTTAACTGTCCTGGTAACCCCCTGAGACTTGATTTGGACTTTTCTAACCAACATTCGTAAATCGTTTTCCTCTCTATAGTGACTCAGGTGCTTCATTCTACAGTCGGAAATATTCTCTCTTTTGTATGAGAAGTGATGATTAGATTATTAACGATCGCTTTGTAAAAAAATCTTTAGCTTGAATAGGGTTTGAACCTATGTTGGCTTGCTTTTGTACTGAAATATCCAGCGCGTTTCCCCTACTCCATCTTGTCAATGATAGACAGCATTTACTAAGTTCAATGCGAGGAAAATGTAACTTTGAATATATGTGTCTATGATGTAATATTGAATATATGTGTTACATTTCGTCTGTATGTATGTGTGGTAAGTAAACACACGTGTATGAATATTCTTTTTGCCATGTCGAATTATGAAATTAATATATTGTGGCAGTTTAAGGAACAAATCCAGTTTAGGGTAAGTATTGCCACATTGAGGTACGTTCATGTGTTGTCTTTTATTTTAACGTTAGTCAGCGTGAACAAAGCTAAGATCACCAAAAGATGTCATTAGCAAACGGAGAAGTTAAAACTGTGCTGTGCTTTTAATGTGTGTATAACTTGACACATATTTTTATTGAAAGACTGGTTTCTCTTATGCGTGGTCGAACAGTTTAGATACCAGCAAATTATTAACACTTGAACCATTGACATATGTATATATAACGTATAAACTTAGCTTCTCTGTACACCAAAACACGTATGAAGTATATTAGAAGACAAATGATCATTCAAGAAATTGTATTCACAATGATAGACATATGTATTCAAAAGAAAACATAATAAGAAGTACAGAGAATTCCATGTACCGATCGGTACGTAAACATCACATAACAACAGAACTGTTGAGACGAAGAAGTGTCCGGAACAAAGACATATCGACATAAACAAACCGAAAAGACAACCGAATACTCTATTACAAACGGCGTTTGAATATAGCGCCGAAAGCAACAACCAAGAAACGAAATCACGAACAATGTTGTGAATACAATTACATTTAGGATTTCGAAGAGTACGGATTTGCTCATAGCATTCTTCCAGAGTTCCTAGAATTGTTGCTTTAGAAATTCCCCCGGACTTCCGAAAAAAACCTCCGCTGACGATAAAAGTAAATCAAACAAACCAAAGTTTTCATATCGCTCATTCCATAACATTTTTTTGAGTTCGTTAGAAGTAATACTTCCATTTATATTTATTTTAAGTTCATTGGACAGGTGTAAATTAAGTATAGGCTCAAAACTAATAACATGCTAACATCATCACTTTCGGAACGATCATTCCAATGGTTTATGCAAGGTTCACTGTTCAAAAACGGGTGGTCATGATTGGCCCGACAATGGACTAATCATAAAATCGCAGATAAGATAGCCATTTACCTAGCAAGAAAGTAAATAAACATGGAAACAAAATTATTAACACTTCCTCAAACTCGACAATAGAAAATAAAATGAATTACATAATAAAGAAACATTTTTCTGAGTGCAGTTTCTAATAAAATTGTTTTAGCTAACTTCTGTATATGCTTAGGTAGAAAATAGCTTTAGGAGAAGTAGACTGATTAGCCTTTTTCGAAACGTTATGTAACCTCCACGTTGTTTAGAAAATTGTATTATTTGACCTAGTTAAGAATACATCTATATATTGTCTAATAGATTTCGCGCTTCTTTTAACTTTCCTGAAAGCACCATCTGTTCTAAGTTTAGCATTTGATCTTGAAATAGAGGCGAAAACATCTTATGAATGAGACCCTGTTCATTCATCCATGTCATGACCTGTGGAATCGGACCAGATAGGTTTTCTTTTGACTTTACCATAAAACCCTTATTTGATAGATTCGATATGTATTTATCTTTATTTTTCTTATCAGTATCTTGAGAATTCCTTTTCTTGTTTACAGTCACAGAAGAGTAAGGTTCAGATGTAGCGTGACAGAATGACCACTGCCAGATTTGGCTATTTTGCCTATAAACAAATTACAAGATTTGGGTTACGCTCTACGTGGAAGATTAGCCCAAACTGGAACGAGGCTTAATTAAACAGAGACTTTTATAACCCCTGTGGCAGGGCTAAGATAAGGCATGCAGGTTATTACAGGGCGCCCCCAGCGAGCGGGCGGAAGCCACTTTTATATATTATTTTTTTTATATATATACCTGTACCTCAACGCAGAAAGGTTTACTTGGGTTTAGCCATTTACACCTTTCACAAACAGTGTTTCCGCTTATATCTTCACTGACTTTAAATAAAGCCATAACTAGCACCTTGCAAATACAGGAGTACTTTGCTCCTGTCTTAAAGTTTTACAGCAAGTTACCTGACCTTGCTAAATTAATATATTTATATTCACTAAACCTTGAAGCGGTTACACAGAAAATTACTAGGCTGGCAAATATTACATGATTAAATATTAATGAAGTTGCACATATGCACACTCATTGGGGTGACAGGAGGAACACAAATTTTATAAAGTTGTAGGTGGCTATTTCCCAGGGAACTTAACCACTAGGTTTAGGAATGGAATTTTATAGCAGCATTAAAGAATTGAAGAGCTGAACTTAAAATTGACGGCTAGGTACAAGCACTTTTTTAATTACAGGATTACAACAACGCAGAGAAACCGGTGACATTAAACGTAAACACTTTATTATAATGAACCCAAGCTTAGCTATAATGAACATTGGTAGCTGATATATAATATTATTGGGTTCATTTTGAGCA
>JAGDQP010023577.1:0-28987 GCA_022664845.1 Lepisma saccharinum | reverse complement strand
AACTCGCAAGGGAAGTTACCGATTTTCTTGAGATTTTCAAAGTTGAATGACTCGAGATCTAATCTGCGAAAACGATTGAAACAACTTTTTCTGTACATCTCGCGTCATTCTTCATCGTACAGGATAGGTACAGTTAAGACTGATATGTAGAAAGTAATTCTACGCTATAAAGAAATTGTTTTGCATAATTTCTCTGCATGAAGTGACAGTCTAACATAGTATGAATTGGTATTCGAACAGTTTAATATACTTACTATCTAAAGAAGTTCCGTATTTTCCATTATATTAACGAATTCTTGATTAGGATTATATTATCCTCAATAATATTTTACGTCGTTTAAGGACGACTAAAGTTATTTATACCCATTTTTACTCAGAATTTGTAACTTGGGAAACCTTGCAAGCTCTGGATCATCGATTGACGTACATATTGGTATACGATACATAGCATCTTGAGTTTTTGTGCATCTCATAATATGTTTATTATCCTATGTTCCATATTATGTATTTTAATTGCGTTTTGTATGTTACGGTTATGTTTGCGTAGTGGCGTAACGAATCACAATATCGAAACGCAGTAAATCTGTAATAAACAACAGCGTTTATTGTAGAAGTGATTTGTGAACGGAAAACTATTGAATAGAACATTGTATGTACTACAGCATACACCTTTCCTTGTATTCGTTTTCAGTCACGAGTTCTTCGAGAAGGTAACTCAAGGGTATCTATTCTTTGTGATGATTTATTTTGAGTAATAATTAATTCAGTAAGTTCAAACAAGGTTCAATATCAACTTATGACGTTGTATTCAAACTCTAGAGTGTCATAAATCACTTTGAAAGTGTAGAAGCTATCTTATGGCATTGGCCGACACTCGGTCAGTGCAATTGAATTGTTCAGTTGTATTTTACATCCTCTTATTGTGAGAATAATTACTTGTTTAACAATCTGATTTATATTCAAACAGTTGCGATAGACTTGGAATATGGCTTACGTGCGTATAAGATATCGAAACGTTGAATATCAGTCATTATTTTGTGGTGAACTGTAGTTCTTTGAAGATTCGATCTTTCTTTCACTTCTATATCACGATTCATTACTCACTCTCTCCTGAAACGTATTGCTTAACAGACAAAGGACAGTTTTGTATAAAAAATCTTTATTATAATGTTTATTCGGGGCCCTTCATCTGTAAGAGACAGTCTGCTATGAAGAAAGAAGTGAGAGATAAAAGTATGGCAAATTATTATTTCCCCCCCCCCCCCAAGCATTTAAGCCCCTCCACCGCACCCCACGTATGCTTTTGGGCTTAATTTTCAATGGAAAAGGTGTAGTATGCAAGTTTACATGAAAAATCATCCCTATTTCCCGAATAATTGTTGTTCCGGACAAAAATAAGACGTAAATGAAAGGAAAATTAGAATTGGAAAGACATGCGAATTATAGGCAAATGATGGTCCATATAAAAAAAACTGAAAAGGACCAAACTTGTGTAGAATGTTGTGTTCTTTAGTTTATGTCCTGTGCATGTTTTTCGTATGTTGCACCATTTTCGCGTAAATGTAGAAAAACTGACTTCCAGGCATCGGATGGACGCCATTTTCCAATATGGCTGCCGACGGTGCGAAGGTCGGAATGTAGATTTTTAGTATGTTAAACTAGGAATTACGTACATGAACTGGAACCAAGAATTATTTTTGTTTGAATTAATTCCAGCAAAAAACCTTATCTCGACTCAACTGTTGAACAAACAAACCGTGATGGACTCTTTTTCCAAATGTCTGTTCCACATCCCCAGGCCCCTAATATGGCGTCGTCTGGTACTCGTGCCTTCTGTTTGCTCGTATTAGGAGTTTTCATGTAGTGTATCACTGTTCGAAAGGATATTAAAAGCAATTCGTACAAGGGAGAATACCTATAGAGGATCAGAATTATTATGGAGGTTTTAAATTGTGCGGGTAATCATACAATAGTATGGACTTAACTAATTACTTTCATTAGGCTATTTCAGATCTGTCCCGTATTTTTTAGTATTATCCCTCATTTTTTACCGAGCGTCCCGTAATTTTTTCATGAAAGGTTGGCAATCCTAATCAGGATATTATTGTCAAGTGTCTCCCGAAGACTGTAAATTTACCTAACTGAGTAAAGAGTAAATTTTACCTATTGTATTCTCTTATAGTGCGTGTGGCTCTAGGCATATTTTGAGATAACACAGCAAATCTTGATAAAAAGATTCCACTTGGCAGAAATTTTGAGTTTCCAAAAATCCTTCTCCCGCTCGAATGGCTCGGACATCATATCAACTTATGTACAACGACAGGCATTTTTACATTCTTTTCTTTCGTTCACAATGGTTTGTGGTGTCCTCAAATCTTGCAAAATTAATTTGAGTGACAATACAATATTCCATTGTTACTTTTATGGAATACAATATTCCATGTTTCTACATATTTGTATATTTAAAAAGCATGTTTTAATAATATTTTTAACATAGAGTTCTTTAACCTAACATAAATATTAGCCTGCAACGATATTAAGTTTGACTGAGTGCAGAGTATTTTAGGATTTGCATCACAAAATATTAGCTTGAGAAAAAGTTTCCGAATACGGAAATAACCCGAAAAATCATAATAATTGAAACTTTTGGAAGACTTACTTTTCTTAAACAGTTCGCACTAAAAAGTAAAAACATAATTTTGTTTATGCATTACTAAAAAGAAGCATGGGGCACACCAATTCGAGAATTTATAAAGAGACTGTACATGAGAGCACGCCACATGCATTTCTTTTTAGTCATGCATAAAAAATATTTTTTTTTTCATTTTTTAGTACGAACTGTTTAAGAAAAGTGTATTTTAAAAGTTTATTATTATTTTTTTTTAATAAAATAAAAATAAGCCATCAAATTGAATATAACATTCCTCGGTTTCTTTTATCAGTAGTTGAAAAATATTAAATAGGCTGTGACTAGGCGCACGTCCGACATTCGTTGTTGACAGCGCTAATGTACCCGTAAAACTTAGGCAACAGATATAGGAAGTGACGCCATAAATGGATTTCGATTGATGCTTCACGCCTGTTCCGGCGGATGAGACAGTTACAATAACTTTCAGCCGTAACAGTAACTATGACATACACTTTATTTAAGTAATAATGTCAATTTTTAGAGTAATATTCGATTTGAAGCTCTCTATTTTACAACACTTTTGTACTATGCCTACATGCATACACTTCACAGTATTTAATATTTTGCTCGGATATCAAAGATACTTATAGCCAGAAATAAATTTAAATAAACATATTTTACTTGGTTTTTTACTACTTTTCGTCATTTTCACGTACGATATTCATAATAATGTGCGATTGTGATTAACAAGTCGATTTAGCTAACGTTATAGGTTAAATTTTTGAAGATTAGCTAAGGATAGGTTAGGTTACGTGATTCTGCTAAGAAATGCGAGTTACGTTTAGACAACGAGATTTCTTTATCCCTTATACTTGCGTGACGTCTGTAAATATTGTATGGCTGATATTGGTGAGTCATATAACGTTTGTTGCCGTGTAATCAAAGGGTCACGATGTCTATTCGCGGTGGAGCACAAGTGGTTTGAAGCTCGCCTTAAAACTGTAGATTCCGTTAAGATCGTCATCATCCGATGGAATGCAATGACAAACCACAATCGGTTCACTTTGTCCAGGGATTTTTGGCTCATGGGCCTGACTCTGGGCAGAACAGCATCCATAATCATGTTTCTTTAGGATATTGTGAACAAATTTACCTGATTTACTTTTAAAAAATGCAAAATTTTCTCTTCTCTTTTTATCATTATTAAATGAAACTGTAAAATGATCCCTGCCTCTGTTTTTTTTTCATTGATTTTTCTTATTTTTGGCTGTTTTCTAAGCAAATTCCTGTGACAATCTTAAAAATGGACTGCATGGGTTTGAACACTGGGCTTCTTATACATATAGTCCAATTCAGTAACGTGAAAAAAATATTCCACAGTCTCTGTTTGTTTACTCGATCAAATTATCAATCTATCCTCATCCTCATCTGTCATTATCAAGGGCATAGTAAATTACATGCTTAGGTATTAATACTAGGTAAAAGATGGACTCACACACTCAGTTTAATCTACAATGAACTTTTAAACTATTTCTATATATTCTCAAGAAGTGTTTGTAGGTTAGGAACCATAATGTGGACCAGAAAACAAAAATTCTAGATTAAAGTGCATAAACACTGTTTACAATGAACACAGAAAAAAAAAACAATTACAGGACTGACTGTTTAACTTACAGGCTATAGGGGTACCAACCGGCTTTGGCTCAATTGGTAAAGCGGTGTTGTGACCGATCCCGGGTGTGCCATCCTGACATGTTTTCCCTTAGTCACACCAGGCTAATGCGTGGATGATACTTTTAAAACTAGGCCCTGACCAACTTCTTCGGAACCTCCTCTTTCCATTCTTTTTCCGGGCTGAGACAAAGTTGCTTAAAGGCTATAAATGAAATTCAAATCCAGCATCCATGGAAGAGTTATTAACTGTAAGATATGCACACCGGTTATTAGGGGACGCCGTGGATCAGTGGTAGAGCACTAATCTCTGCCGCGTGGGGTCGTCGGTTCGATTCCGATACCATGTCGACTTTTTGGTGTACAAACAGCGTGTGTGGTTTTTTCACGGAGTCCTTCCGTTTCCTCCCAGTTTCTTCATTCCTCCAATTCCTTCAATCCTCAAATTCATTCCTCCAATGATCAACCATTCGACCTAAGACTAAGTTGCCTAAAGGCCTTAAAACAAAATTACATTCAATGCACGCCAGTTCGGGCCACTACTTCTCCACCCAACTCGAGAAGGTTAGGTAACGTTAGATAACTTTATTGTATAAGATTATACCAGCTCTGCTTAAACATTTAAGTCGAGAGCATAGATACACTAAGGTTCATTTGGTTTTTCGTGTACATGCATAGGTTCATTATAGTTTTTTAAAAATATTTCTGATATAAAAAGACCTGCAAGTCAATTTACCCCCCTTGTACACTTTTGAATTCTTCTCGTAAAATATAGCGCTTTCTTAAATAGTTAACATACATTTTATTAACATTTTTTACTAGCAAATTACCTTTCTACGCTGTATTGAAGGGTCGTAATATGTAACTTTGCGGTTTTGCAAATGTTACCGAAGTACAAGGCCGTAAAGAAATCTAATATTTTCTGATCTAAACTAACACAAGCTAACGGACGTTACTAAACACAGCCACAATTAAGGACGGAGGTCACGCAAGCAGAAGGCTGTAATAAAACCTAACATTAGTTGATCAAAACGTAACGCACAAGTATCACAAAAAGTTGGTTTATCTGTATATAATTTTGCTGCTTCCAGCACAGCAATTAATCTCGTAGGTTACAGCAATGTCACTGCTCTGATTAAAATTGTGACGTCAGTTTCTATTAACGTGTACATAAGCACTGTCAACGGAAAACGTCAGACATGCGCGTAGTCACAGCATTAAATATATTAAATGTAAACATTCGAAACAACTGCAATTGTTCTATTGGTTATCCACATGTTATTGCGATCCATGATTTTATTAGAAGCAACTGGACTTCACTGTGAGCAGCAGATGGTGGACCTTTTTTATTTACAGATTTAGCGATGTTCCCCAAGTCGGATTTCTGCAGATTTTGGTGAGGGGTCAAAGTGACATTAAACCTACGTGTTGCAAAAGGAAATAGTTTTCCAGACCGCTCGTGAAGAAGATCGCATACAAATCATCACTGGGCAGAAGACACAAGTTCAAATATTTACTCATGTTGGTCATTCTGACTGAAATTTTTTCCTGCTTAACCGTAGCTACATCAGTTGAATGTCGGAATTGTACGTTGAATAAATATCAAAGCCATAATCTTTTCTTTACTTCTCCACGAGACAGAGCAAGTACGGTAGAGGACGAAACAAGGAAATCTTGAGCCATATGTTTATTGGAGTTTAGGGAGGTCTACAGTTCATAAAGGGACTGTCCTTGAAACTAGGAGTTGTGTAGTCAGTGTAATGATTGCCAACGAGTTCTTTTTGAGGGTAGTCTGGAACTGTGAGAAATAATGAAAGTACAATTCAATTACACCTTTACAAATGTGCACTGTCTCATTGAGGTACTGTACATGTTACTAGACTGACGTTTATTTGAACATATGAGGAGAAAATGCATCTCTTCTGTTATATAATTGAATGCATTTACACAAGTTTATTCAGCTGTATATATGTATGTATGTGTGTGTATCAGCAGCGTATATAGGCCTAGCTATGTTTACTCAGATCAATGCACAGCTGATGTTACCATAGAAGAAGCATTCAAAGAGTATCTGCAAACATAATTGTTACTTCGATCGTGTTATAAGAAGTACATCTGTTTCAACAACAAATACGCGTCATCGGATGAATTGTGATAAAGAATGTTCATGAAAAAGACAATTACCTTCTTTAATTTAATTGAGTTGTAATGTTTTGTTGAGAAGATGTTACAATCGATATAAATTATTGGAATTTGGATATCTTACATTTCAGTAAATTCCAAGGATTCCAACATTATGTAATTTCTAATATATTGGATTTTGGAATTTCGAAATCTCTTAAATTGACATTCCCAATCCGGAACTTGGAAGTCTTAGTAGTGGTTTGGTATCCTCTTTAAACTGTAGGACGTCATGTAGGATGGAAGGCAACGGTAAATCATAGTCAATTTCCCTTGTCCAGAGACCTTGAACCTGCCTTAGGACAAAACACCACTCATCATAATCATTACCTTAAACTAGCCTTAAATCATCAACTCGACGTTATAGAACGAGATGATATTTAGATCGCGATAGTGTTTTATAAAGGTATTAGTTAAAAAAAAATATATATATATATGAAATTTCTAAGTAAATTGTCCTCTATTGCAACTATTTTTAGTCCCACCTACCATTGTATATTTATTTTTAAAAAGTATTAGTTTTAAAAGCAAGGGAGTTAAGAAGTTTGAACCTACTTTGTATTGTTTAAATGCTCACAATTGGTTCAACTCGGGGCGTTAGTAAAAATGTATACAGGGTGTTTTAAAAATCAGCACATTCGGCAAGAAAGTGCAAGAACTGTCGTCCTAAAGATTCCTCTCAACAATGGAACATCATCAATTCTATACGACTATTGTTTATTATTTGTTAAACTTGCTTATTTTTGCTTTATTCAAAGATAACATTTTAAAACATAGCAATGAGATGAGATTTCTTTCTTTCTTTTTAAAAGGAAAGAACTAATTTCGTGAACATAGTTTAACAAGGCAATTTAAGGATAAGAAATATGCAGAACAATTTAAGTTCGTTTCTCGGCATTATCGACAGTTGTTTAGAAATGAGTAACTCAGCACTAACGTTCTAGTCAGGTAACCGAGTATCATTGGTTCGAAATTCGAGTCACGTAATTTTAACTAAGCTTTTTTTTTCATTTAACTTGCGGACACCAGCTTAATAATGAGATAGTACACTGATGTAAGGCCAGGACCGCTTCCCTTCCATTACTTTTATAAATCACTTAGTAAAGAAAACTAGATGGAGCTTTACGATGCACTAAGGTTAAAAAAAATATGTTTGCACAAAGTTTTATCAGACAGTCTTGACTTCAAGTTCTATATCTGCTACCTTATAGACAATTTATCTTTCAAATGTTCTACTATCGTATCCTACCTTTGTGTGAGTGTCTGAGTGAATTGTTACTAACATCGTAAAGGAGTTGATGAGCTTAAAATGACAAAACCTATCTTTTGGTTCTCTGAAACAGTCAATTCAATGGATCCCCTACAAGACTTGAACTCGTAACCACATACACTTTGTGTTCCCCAACTCTGCATACAAGCATCACTGCTTTGCCTTCGCTCTAGTAGTGTGAGCTGGGGAAGGAAATGAACTTTGTTTACTTGCTACATACACACACTATCCTCAAGGAGAGATTTCCACAGAAATCATCGCGCTCGCTATTCTTTGTATCATTGTTCCTGTTCATTTATTTGATATATTAATGCTTATTGTGTATTTTGTGATGTAAAGATCGCTGAGAATTAATGTTATTGCATGATATGCTTAACGCATAGAGCTTTGCCTCACTTTCTCCCACGGAGACACCGAGAAGCGAGTAGGATTCTAATCCTTCCTTTTTTTTATTTAGAAAGACGACCAGATAAATTAATGAAAGGAATCAACCATTTCCTAGGTCAATCAGCCCCAAGAAAGGGCAGGCCATTAGTGTTCTATGCGTGTCTCAGATCGCCTCATTTGGTGTTTGTATTCAGCTTATTTGTGTATATAACCGACGCGTAATCACTGCATATTTGTCGGACTATCGTTTTTTTTTTCGTGTAACGAATAAATGGCCACTTATTCGAATAAATTGGTATAGCATATACATATTTTCGTGGTGTAGTAGTTCTATAGGAGTTAATATATACGTATATGCGTGTACTATTTGAATTAAGTGACGATACGATTAGTATTTGTCTTATCTTGATAATTTTGAGCAGCCAGATAGAAAGATTTGGTGAACGAATATACCCAGCGATATTCCCTACTATCATTTCAAACGTTCAATATCTCTTCTAATAGTATTTTAAATTCCTGTGCGCATTCTTCATCAAGATTCCAGCCTTTGGCAATCATGCCTCTCAAGTCTACATTTTATTTTAAACTTACAAATAAGACTATTTGTGAAAAAAAAAGAAAAAATAGAAAAAGAAAGAAGAAGAATTTATTTACCAATATTAAGAAAGAGAACAATATTAGCATCGACTCTCTCTGTCCTTCCCAATAGACGCACTAGAGTTATTTTTTCCTTTGTTTGTACACAAAAATCGATTAACGTGTAGTGAAGATGTTATATATTCAAGCCATTAATAATCTCTCAGGCCGCATATCGGCTAGCAAGAAGAATTTATTCTTGACTTTTGTAATAAATTTACAATTGTGAGAGTAATCTCAGCAGAGCTGTTTGTTTTCTTGGAATCTGCTTGTTCATTTCGGGTGTGTGCGCGAAAGAGCAAAAGCGAACTTTACTGTATTGTTGTAGATTATTATTTTTTTTTTTAGAGAGTCACTTTCGTTTTTTCAGTGTTTGTTATGCTTTGCTTCTCATCTCACATAATACTTATGTTTCATTCCACGCCTGACAGTAATGTTTTGTTGTGTTTTGCATCTCTGTTTAGTTTCACATAAAGTTTATTACTGTTCTCCACAAACTATTGATTTAATTTCGAATACAGTGTTGCAATCCCATATTTCAGTAGGGTCGTAGAGTAATGATAACTTCGGTTCATGCATACAGGATAAAAATGGAGAGTGTTTCTTGTGCAGCATTATAGAAAAAGCATTTTTAGGAACGATTCTCGTGATTTCTGCCATCCGCGACTCAGGTTCGAATCCCGCACACGCGAGCTGGGCATCAAATTACTGCAACCGTCGCTTGACCGAGCTTCCAATCAACGGAAACGATGGCCGCTCTCACGTGAATTGCACCCGGAACAAAACATCATTTAATTTCATTCTACTACCACGTTTCAGCAAGCATTTTTGAGAAACGGCGTTTTGATGTCCTTTTGTCCATCCCAATCCAGCTAATCTCCCTAAAGCTCTGGAAATCCGTACCGGTGAGATTGACTGAATGGGACCAATTTCTAGTCTGAATCTGTTATCTCTCTTTCCAGTTTTTATTCGTGGCACCCTGTATGTGCTTCTCACCAAGGCACACGCAGCGGCTACAAATATAATGTTGACAAACTGTCTTTATGTCAGATTCATCAGATGTAAGGCCATGTGCATGGCAAAAGATTTTGGCACCGTACGCGTTCCCCCCCCCTTTATTGAAAAAAAAAGTAGATACACGTACATACAAGGAAGTTTCGAATTCAAAGTTTTCTCTAAGAGAAAGCATCAAAATCTCTCACAACTCGAAAAAAAAAAATAATACACAGTTTCAGATGCACCAAAAACCACAAGAAATATTTTTCACATAACTTTCTCCAGAGCATATATATTTAAGTATACGTTTGTCGTCAACAAAGGGAATAGCAAAAGAAAAGAATGCTAAAGTGAGTTGTGGTAGTGATGTCGCTTAACGTTTTTTTGATATACAAAAGAAACGAAAAAGATTTTTTTTAGTATATTTGATTGTAATGAATACTATTCTTACATAATGTCTACAGCTGAATCATGTCTGTAATTTGTTTCTTTCAAGGCATGACTGAAAGGGACACTACTTTTAAAACGATACAAAAAAAAAGTTCTTTTTGTATGGAAAAAAGAAGAGGCATTTGCTTAAAAATAAAAGTCATGCTTCAAATGTGAAAATAAAATAATACGAGAAATTAGGACTGTATTCTACTGAGTTTCGTGCTAACACAATTTATCTGGCATATATCTTAGCATAAGGTATTTCCAACTGCTCGAGATGTGACGTTGGAGCTAGTTTCTTCTATTGGAGGAATAAGCGACATAGGGGTTCAACCTAACGAGGGCGACCTCACCATCACATGACAAGTGGTGAGGGTGAGGACAAAGTTGCAACGTGAAGGTGAAAACCAAGAAACGGAAACAATGACGTCATAAAGCGTCCATTTAGAAATGGAGTCAGTTTTTCCGTTGAGAGCATAATGTGCAAAAATACCATAAGAAGAGGTTGTAGGGTCATTCAATTAAAAAATGAAGATCGATGATTTCCAATCAGTCTTACCTGATTTTGTTTAGGCACTAGAGGCTGACTGAATAAAGTTCGGAAATACCAGAAAGAAGGGATGTAGTGTCAGCGCATTGAAATCAGTGTAAATCAAGGTCACTGAATCCAAACCTGAAGTCAGTTTCTCTACCTTCTTTCGCTGAGGCGCTATCCTGCGTTACAGGCGGAAGGGACGAAGTGAATTTGAAAGAGAAAGCCGATATTATGGTAAGATAGAGACGTACCGTAAACGTATACACGCTGACTCGGTAACACAGTACCGTCTTGGAATTTTTAGAAGAATGAAACAATAGTTTACCAGATACTTTTTAGTTGAGAAAGGCTTTCATGGGTTAACAAAATAATAATCTTGTGCATCAAAATCTGTCTTCGATGGACTATCAACCGTATCCTGTTAATGGAAGTGCAAACGGGGGTACTGTTACATTTTCATTGAAGTTATTGCACATTGATTGCACACGAGGAGGAGAAACGGTCGTTCTTATTTGTTTAAAAATCCGGGAACCAGCGATGCTTTAAATCTCGTATCGAAGGACCATAACTGACCCCAAAGCGAAGAATTACCTGGGGCCCTGGGCTCTTGACTCCCGTCCTGGGCTGAAGACTCTGCTAGGGCCCCTTTTACATATCTCTTGTAGTCATAAAAGTAATTGATTTACTTTTGAGGGCCTAGGCTGCAGCCCCTTTGGACTCTTTAATCTGGCTTTGATCTAGGGTACTTACTATTCCAACATTCATTAGGAAAAGATTTGCCATGCATAAGCACATAGTTAGACAGATAAATGTGTTATCGTATCTTAAGAACAATACCATTCATATTTGATCTCTTACACTGGATGACTCACAAGGGGGAAACATTTGGACATTACTTATCTTGGACGAAATTAAGAATGAGTGACTGTAACATGTTCCAAGACAGTTGTAATCATATGATTCTGGTCCTTATTTTTCAGGATCTAAAAGTGCTTTTGGTACATCTGCATAGATATTTCAACAATCTGTTTAAACAGGATAAAAAAGGAAAATCTAACCAATAGTTACTGACGACGTGGACCAGTCAACAGCGTGCTTGCATTCTATTTCGCAATACCCGGTACCGGTTATCCTGACTGAAGTTTTCCCTGGTTTCCCTCGGGTGATGGTACCTGGAATAAGACCAAAGCCGATTCATTCTAATTCTTTCCAAATGTTGTTAAATATACGCAGTGTAAAATGTGTCCAGTCCAGTCCAATTTTGTCCAATGTAAAATGGACAAAATTAGACCACCTGAGATTGTAAAATAAAGTACGTAAATACATAGATTGCCTTAATATTGCAAGTATAAATGTAAAACTGGTTTTTCTGTCTCATTTTGCTTATATTTAAATATGCTTTTCCGTACTTTTAGTCATTTTCTTAACATGATGACGTTCAAACGAGAACAAGAGGTAACGATAGATAAAGTTCATGTAAAAGCATGCAATTTTCTACAAGATTATCTGTCTAAGAACAGAAAAAGAGAAAGCTAATTTCTTTTCATGTTTGTACAACAATTAATCTTAATTTTGTAGCCAGATTACCCAAAGATATTTTATGTCAATGGTAAACTTCCTGAAATGATATTCTTAACTTCATGATATTCTTTTTAGTTCAGTAATGTACCCTAGATTTATTTATTTTTATTCTAACTTTTCACATGAAACTAGAAAAGATTTACGTAATTAGTCATTTTACATTTGAGGGTAAAATACCTAAGAAAGAAAAAAGTGCATAGGTAGATTTTGAAGGTTTCTGATAATATGGATTTATATCATTGTCACGTTTCTCTACGAGCGTATTATTTGGATGTCAATTGATGTCCATAATCACAGATCTTGTAAACGATCATTCATTTTCTTTTTTCTACAAAAGATCAATTACCGTATTTACTGGATTGTAATGCGCACTTTTTACAGTCAAATGTAGTCTCCAAAATCAGGGTGCGTTTGAATCGCCCTGCAGAGCGATAAGCAGGATGTATACGAATTGATTTTAATGCGCACCCCGATTTTGGAGTCTAAATTCGGCTGTAAAGAGTGCGCCTTAAATTCGAGTACATACGGTAGTCTAATTTATTGAATTACATTAAATTGATGAGACTTGGCTTCTCAATAAGTAAACGTCGTATTCTTTTTACCTCGCTTATATTTTGTTCTTTCGTTTTACATAAAGAACTGCTCGAAGAGATGTAACCAAGCAATAGTATCTCAGTTGGTAGAACGTTGATTCCGCATTCAGATCTTGGGTTCGGTCCCAACGGCCGGCCATCCGGACTGATGTTTTTTCTCTAGAGCATTTCCTGTCCCATTAGGCTAATGCTGGGATGGTACTTTCGAACTTAGACCCTGGTAGATTTCCCTCCTACATCGTCTCCCCACTCCTACCCCGACCTAAGACATATAATTATTTAAAGGTCATAAATGAATTTAAAATGCATATTCAAATTAAAATTCGTGGAGATAGTTGCAAACCAAGCAGACATGTGAACAGACAAAACGAAATTTTCATTTTAATAATAAAGTTTTGAAACTTTACAATGCCAAATAGGTAAATAAATGAGAGCACATCGAGAATTCAAGACTAAATTCGTACGTTATTTGCTGGCCGTTGTTTTGGCCAAACCACTGCCAAACTAAGAAATCAAGATATCGTCCAAGATTGTAAGTGTTTGACATTTCAAAATTATTTCAAATTTTTATGTAAAGAACCATGATGTGTTTCTCCCTATCTGTTTCTTAGTCCGTATTACATATTTTTGGCCTTTAGTCATTTATGGTTCAGGCCAAAATAGGGTAAGGGAGAAGACAAAATCCGCCCAGAGCCAAGTTTTGAAGTTTACATCCCGGCATTCGCTTGGTGTGATTGAGAAAAGATCCAGGAGAAATGTTAGCCAGTTGCTGAATTCAAAACCAGGACTTTACCAATCCAAAGCCAAAGCTTTATTAACAGTTATAACAGCTCGGTTTTCCTTGCCTGTGCGTATACATGTGTGACTCAATATAGTTCTTAGAAAATGAAGCAACTGATCGTGTCTCTATAAAATTTCGTGTGTAGACAAAAAATGCCCTAAAAACTGAACAGTAAAATTTTCGTTATTATCCAGGGAGATGTATGAACAAATTGGTAAAAAAGTCTAACAAATTAAAAAGCGATTTCTTATTTCAAGTTTGATATTGAGACTTAAAAGGAGGGATTCTGCCAGAATCCCAATGAGAGGGTGTCATCACTAAATTCTCGAACAACTCCAACTTAAAAAAATACAGTTAAAAATCTATAGAAACCCTTCAAATGTATATAAAAACCCTGCTAATTCCCAAATTCTGGCTACACACCCTAAAACTGGATTGTTTTTAAAGTGAGTATAGCTCATTAATGTTACTTGTATATATGTTTTCATTAATATAATATTACATAACCTTATAAGTGAATATAAATAATTTGTGTGACTACAGATATGTAATCAACAATAGGATGATACTATAATATCTTAACGATTTAAAACCTTGGATTGAACAAATGGGTAGCACGTTCACATTTTGTACGCGTAGTTCTAGGTTTAAATTCGATATGATCATTGAACGCTATTGTTCGGAGCCTACTTTAATAAACAAAACAGTACGTCTCGTTCATAGAATCTCACAAGCTCATTTAGGACGTTAATAACAAATCAGATCTCGTTATTTAATTTCAACCTTAATCTGACCTGAGCCAGAGATGCCTATAGGTCATAAATGAATTCAAAATTCATCCTTAATCGCAATATGATTCGAGAGTTACAAACGTTCTTGTTTGAAACATTTACTTAGTTTTGTATGTAGAAAATAATGACAGGGTTTGTCGCAGGAGCTTTCCGTTTTACAAATATACTTTTAGAGTTTATGCGTTTAAGTTTATACTTTTAGAGTTTATGCTAGCTTTCTGTTAGAAAAGGGAACATTTTTGGAAACCGCCTAAAAGGTAAGCAACCCAGCAATCACTTTGTAAATTTGAGTTGCAGACATTAAGGCGATAACGATCTGAAGAAATTATAGTAATTTTATCTTTGAGAGCTCGATGTCTGCGGATAATATTGTCGTATCTCCTATTAAAATTCTATGAAAACACGACAGTATAATAATCCTCAGGCGTCGAGTTATCTTATTACTAAACACTTAGCGAATATAGAAGTATTCAGATAGAAAAGAAAGCAATTTACGACTACTCGAGTGATAAGGTCAACACCACAATTGATTTCATATGATTAGCACCACTAGTTTTGGATTATATATACTGAATCAATACATGTAAACGCTAGCGCTTAAACAAAAGTAAATAAAGTGAAACTGGCTTCAAATTTAGTTTTAATGACCTGGATTTACCATGTCACTTTCAAGCAGCTGAGGCTACAAATTTCCGCTATCGTAATTTTGCACTATATGGTCTCAGGCTACTGTCTCATCGATAGCAGATAAAAACAAGATATATCAGAATCCAGTTTAGAGAAAACGATTTTCCTGTACATCCTGTACAGAATATATTGTATTTTTGGTTATCGTACTTATTTTCTGATCGAATTATAAAATTTATATTATTTCCGGCAAGGTTGATTGATTAATTAGGAAGTGATTGAAAAACTATATATTTCAATTTCTTTGCAGGTTATTTTTCCATTGAGGAACTGTTCTGTCTTGGCTCCATGGAATCATTTGAAACATAACTGTCATTTTAAGTGTTGACTTAATAAACATGAAGATAGATTTACGTATATGGAATGGTATCTACGTCATTGTATAATCTTGCATTGAATGGCTAGTCAAAGACAAGCCTTAGCTAATTTTCGTGTTACACTAACAAATTGGAAAATATGTAGATTGTTTAATTTGATCTGACTGTGGCAAGAGTTTTAAAAATTCGATAAACCACTCTTAATTTGGTTATGCAATGGATCTGTCCCAGGTCGCATCACAGCTAACGACTGAAAATTTGGATTCGACTCTTTATTCCCTCCACTTGCGCACTTTTCTCTCTCGCATTATTATCAACGGGTGTTTTCCAAGAACACTACTTTGTTGTCTTAATAATGAAATTAAATTTTCCATGGAGTAAAATAGGGTTGCGCACGAGACGAGATACGAGGAGGTACAAGTAGATCCTTTTTGAGACGAGATAATATTTCCACGAGAAGGCGAAGACAGTCTCAAGTCTTGTCTCGTCTCGTGGGTAACACCAAGGGAAAAAGAGGAAATACAATGTTTCAAATTTTTAAACTCAAAGATTTCAAGCTATACAAAAAATATTAGAGGAAGAGTATTTTCTTTTTAGCAGTAAACGAAACTTCAAAACTTGAAATGAAACCATAAACGCTCGACTCAATTACATTTAAAACAACACTTAGAAATCGGTATCTTCTTATATAAGGGAACATAGTTTGGATATATATTTTCCTAAATACAAAGTTCCGAATCTAATGGTAGAATCTAGTCTGAACGGAACTGGGGAGGCATACAGGTTTAAGTCTTCTACCGGTCACATTAGCTGAAGTTTTCCACAGTTCCAGTTCCAGTTCCTAGATTAAGCCCTCGGTTTCTTCCTTCTCCTTCCGTCCCCGGAAAAGTACTCGGCGAGGGGCATCATCTTTAGTAATCGTAGCTGACATACTCCTTAGCAGTCTAGGAATTTTAAGAGGGTTGCATATTCCTCCACGTTAAGACGACCATAGTTTCATCTATGCAAAATACCTAATCACAACCTAGTTTTCTTTAGAGTAACTTGCGTTCACTATTTTCTTTTTTAAAAAAAAAAAATCGAAGTCGCGATCGGCTAGCTGCTATCGAAACTTAACACACTTTTAATGCCCCACTTTAGTTAATACAGATTAATTTTTTTCTTTAATAACATATATTATCAGTAATAAGTCACAGGCAAAGAAGATAAAAGTTTAAAAAGTAGATCTTACCTTTAAAATCAGGATCAGGTACCTTCAAGTCAATGTCTTTCCGAAGAAAATATAAATGTTTTGTTAGATTTCCCTCTTGAGGAACACCTCCATTTCTTCTTTTCCCGTTTTGCAAAATCGGGAAAAAACCCGGATCATAGATAATTACCATTTTGTCCCCGACAAATTCATCATTCACATTTTGCACAATATTGTACTGCGATAAATTAAAAAATATTCCGTATTTATGGCACATAAAAGTTGGCGCGTTCCACTGAACAACAAACTTATTTGCTTCCGACGCCCGCGCCACCATCAATACAGCGGCCAAAGCGAGAGCTATCAGCAGCAAGGCAGGTTCCGCTGTTTGCCTTGATGAGTGCAGCATGTTGCTTCTTACGTAGGGGAAGAGAAGTCGAAGTATATCGGTGGGAATATGTGAGAAAGTCTGGTGGGGCAGCGCGTTTTATAAACTTGGGAGCAAGCAAGCGTCTGAAATTATCGGTACACGGCACAAGGACGCTTATCGGAATCAGTGAGAGTGAGAGTGAGTGAGGCTTTTGCCACCTCGCGGGGGCGTCGTCCTCTAAAAGCTTTTCGAGACAAAATTATTGTTTTCTTCACTTTTTTTTTTCTTGGAAGAAAAAGAGAAAAAAAGAGTCTTATTCATATTTTTCCTTAATGGTCTTGCATTTAAGATTTACAGTTTAATATTCCACGCGCATCAAGCTTTTTACAACTTGTCAACCTTCATCAAAATATTTCCGCACTTGTGCCGAGAGGGGGAGGGGGAAATGAAGGAAATAACCTTCTTTACGTAATGTGCTGATCTCATTCAATGTTTCTTTCAGACTTTAGTAACAAAATACCGTAGTACTAAGTATGTATACCAAATAGCTAAGGTATTTAGAGTCACGCGATGCGGGTGCTTAATAATCAATTGCATTTGTTTGTTTGTTTTATTCTTTTTCTAAGAAGGGAAGATAAATACATTTGCACAGATTTAAAGTACTTAAGTAACATATTAAAAGGTAAATTTATTTTCAAAACATTTTTCCATTTCGACTTTGAATCTTTCAGATTCCCCTTGTTCAACAAACAAGCATAGCTTACAAGTAATGCATTTTTATTTTTTCATCCTACACAGTGATTCAAAAAAGATGGAATCACTTCCTTTCCACATACTTGAAAGTAACTGTTATTGGTACAATAAAAAGGTGATCGTAATTTGTTAACAAAGATTTTTAAGTTTCATTTGACATCATAACTACACTGAATCACTACAATCACCCAATGAACGAACCCTTGGTCAGTACGTACACACCAATTGTATAGTTAAATTTCCGCCACATTCTTTCTAATATGTCTGTCTATGGATTCAATCGCAGTAATGGTCCGTTAACGTTTTTCTGGAATGTCTTGTGACAGAAGTGGCATAAATGTAGTTATTCATCTATGTCCAAAGAAAGTAATCACATGGTTAGCTCTGGTGAACTAGGAGACTAAAGTGATGATGTAGGGCAAACTCTGGCTGCGCAAACTTGTAACTTTACTGCGGACATATACTTAGAGGTCTCAAAGAACTAAAAAAACAAACCAAAAATCTATTAACTAAAGAAAAACACACCATGCTATTGTATCACTAAATTATCTTTTAATGAGCATCTGGATTTCCACTTTTTGAATCACTTGTGCATAAGCGTATGTTCTAAGTTGCTTAGTATGATTGAATACATAACATATTAATACTTATTACGAATGGACACCAAGACTGATGGCTCAGTGGAAAAGCATATTTGCCTTGTAGTCGAGAACACAAGGATTGAAAATCCTGAACCGAGCAAATGAATAAGGCTTCTTCCTGACTTCTCTGTTACATCAGCTGAGCGCTGGGAAGGTACACTCAGATCCCGTAACTACGGTCGTGAACTGGGATCATTACTTGCACAGCACAGAGCTTCTAGTCTTTCAGCGGGTCACCCTGATTGACATTTTTTAGGGATAAGATTTTTCCTAGACGAGTGCTAGACTGGTGGCTACCAAATAAGGATACTAGCTTTCTTTGCCTCAGTGTTTGTCAAAGAGATCCCTACACTTGAGATAGGCTTAAGCCATAGCTGTCTATTCAGCCCATATAATTTAAATAAAAATAAGTCGCTTTGGCTAGATAGCTTATAGAGGTGGCTTTCGGTTAAAGAGGATCACATGGGAAAATACCACTCACCGCTTTATCTCACTTTTGAGACCAAAATCCGTCACTTCTTAATTCAAGTATTTCCCGAACTGGCATCACGATACTGATTCAAGATCCAAATAAGAAACTTAAATAGGGATCAAACCTCTCCTACAGAAACTGAGAGCATTAAATCCCCAGCCAAGCAGGAGTGACTTATATAAATTAATTAAACTAAGGATGGCACGTTGGAATAAGACCAATACTGGAATCTTCCTAGTTTCATATTTATGCAGAACATGTAAAGTATATAAATTGGTATACGATCGTAAAAGTTGAAAGTTTTAGAAAAAGTGCACGAAAAATATAAAGCGGGCACAGAAAAAGTGAAGAGGGGACAAGACTGATGACAAGATGTGTGGGATGTCATTGTCACATATGGATCAGGAGTTCAGAATCTACAAAAGTTGAGTGTTCGTTCCTCGTCTTTATTAACGTGTAGTGCACGATTTTGAACTGACACAGTTGGCTTGGTGTGAACGAATCAAGTCCAAAAGGCAGACAGATGCTTCTCATTATAATTGCTTAAGCATTTGGTTGAGAGCTTTTCTTTTAACCATTGCCTACATTTCTATTATGCCAGCAAAGATACAATAAACTGTTATTCAGGAAAGTACTTCAATATTTGGTTCAAACATAATTTATTATATTGTATCGATTTCGTATGGAATTAGTTATTCTAAATAACGTACCTAAGATGCAAGCAATTGTAAAGTTGCTTTAAATTTTTGAACATTTAAATAGTGAAATAACCTTAAAATTTATACATCTTAAACAATTACCAGTTATTTAAGGATTCTCATTAGTTGAGATTCACCTACTTAAAAAGAATTTTGTTTGAATGTAGTGGTTTTCAAACTTCTTCGCACACAGAAAATTAAAAATATTATTTCGCGCGACACATAGACACACAAACAAAAAGCACTAACTAACTACATTTTTGGCTTACAGAACTCGCAAGTTAATCGCCACAGTAACAAACGTTCGCTATTGGATTCTATCCTGAGCAACATCTAGTCAATTTCCATCACGAACACCTACCTCTCCGAGATACCTTCTAATATTTTCATCACAACGATGTCTCGGTCTTCTTAACGCCCCCCCCTTTTTATTTTGCTTTGGTTTCCCAACGAAGATGGAATATAATTTTCGTTTTTCCCACATTCGAACTACCTGGTCTGCCCATCTTAGTTTTCACAATTTGATTATTCTTATAAAATTGGTTGAATCGTACAGTCCATGGAGTTCTTCATTATGCAGTATCCTCCATTCTCCGGTCATCTCATCCTATTTCGGCCCGTATATCTTTCTTAAAACCTTATTTTCAAATACACGTAATTATGTTCATCTAATGGAGTCATACTAAACCTTTCCGCATTACCGGCAGACATCAAAACACACTAAATTATGTGATTGAAGGTAATAATTTCTCTTAGGCTGAAACTGATTAGAAAGAAAAATTTCTTTATTAGGCGGGTGAAGCTGCACGGTTTGCAAGTAGATGAGAGCGTTTTGCGGACACAACATCACCTTAAAAATTCATACGCTGGCCGAAAACACCAGGCATAAGACCCCTATTAGATCGCAAAACTATTAGGTGTTATTAATAAAAGAAATTGTTTTGTAAGACTTAGACGCCATGTTTTTGAATTCATGTGACACTTTAACCTTTGTCAATTTCTCATTCAACATAGAGACATTCCCTGCTGCCACAAAAGATGTATTCTTCTGCTTTGACTTCACTGAAAGAAATTAATTGTATTTAGAACTTAAAGAATTTAAAATTACTTTATTACACCTGGTTATATCAAACTTCAGATGGTGTTTTATCTTTATTTGTATTTTGTATTTTTTCTATTTATTCTTTACATGTCTTGTATTCTGTATTGTTTACAGTATTGTATTCTGTACTGTTTACACGTATTGCATCCTGTATTGTTTACATGTATTGAATTCTGTATTGTTTACATGCATTGTATTCTGTATTGTTTACATGTATTGTATTCTGTATTGTTTATATGTATTGTATTCTGTATTGTTTACACGTATTGTATTCTGTATTGTTTATATGTATTGTATTCTGTACTGTTTATATGCATTGTATTATGTATTGTTTACATGTATTGTATTCTGTATTGTTTACATGTATTGTATTCTGTATTGTTTACATGTATTGTATTCTGCATTGTTTACACGTACTGTATTCTGCATTGTTTACATGTATTGTATTCTGTACTGTTTATATGCATTGTATTATGTATTGTTTACATGTATTCTCTGAAAGCGTTAATCTTTTTAAATGTTTATTGAAAGTAAAGAAATAAAGAAACAGAAAGCCGTATACGATACGATACAGATATGGCGGCTGTTCAGCTGCACAAATAGGACTTTGGCCAGAGGGATTTCCAAAGCCACGATAAGAACAACTTTCTACCAATAGACAAACTAAAGGATCTTAGAACAGGTTCCCTTCTTCCAGCACTTTCAATGAATCCCTTATATAATAGCCTTAAGTGAATCCATCATATGTTAATTGGAAGTTCGTAAAAAGTCGTATTTTCAAAGTAGCCTTAAATGAATTGTTGAACTGTATCTGTAACTGTCACCGGAACATAAAATAAAAAAAATCACAAGATATAGTGTTGTCACTGGAGCTTTTATCGAAACTAAACCCTTTCGGTGATAATTCTGCACATTTAAGATTTCCGTATGTTTAAGAATTCCGCACATTATCAAACAAACAAGCAAAATAAATAAATAAAATAAAATAAATGCTATTTCTTTTTTATTTTTATATTACTAAATAAGTAATTATTATGAGATGCTAGTAATTCTAAATTGATATACTCGAGGGAGTATAGAAAGTTCATCCCATAACCAACAATGTGACCGATAATTGCTATATAATTTGATTCTTTAAGACTTGGCATCTATACTGAACTAAGTAGGTAAATACAAGAAGTGATGTCAGTATATAAACTATACATTACTTCATAGCGTTGTAAACTCAACTTCAATAGAGATTCACACATGACAAAAGCATACGTTACCACCATTTTGCTGTAGACATAATACCCACATTATAAATCATGCAGAAACCCTTTTATATTTCTTCAATTATAAGATCTCGAATATCCTAGCTGCTCATTGTACGATTCTTAAGTGCATCAAGTATTTTAAGACATTCTTTCACAAAATTGGGTTTCTTATTCATAATAACCAAAATGTCTACCTAACCACCATTTTATAGAAACAGAATCAACAAGGCTAAAAAAGCATATTTGTTTCTTTTATTTTTTTTAATATATCAATTGCGCTTTAAACCATTGCGTTAATAAATACCAAATTAGCTAATAAAGTATAGCATATTTTTAAATATCTATCAATAAAGATCTTTCCAGCTAAATTATTCCGTTTAGTCGAATTAGATCCAGGTGTTTCTCAGAGATTGTCTCTCTAACTTCCACCTTGGTTTTAAACCTATTCATGGTTTATTTACAAACCCAGAATACTTTATCACACGTACTTTATAACATATTTAGGTACCGGTGTCATGCATCCAAACAAAGTGAATATTCTGAAGATCAAGAGATACAACTCCCTCTGTTTTTAGATACTTCCATTCCCTTAAAATTACATTTAAAAGGTGCATTCGACTTGAGTCTGTCAACATCTTATGATCGAGTGATAAGTTTCTCAACTGATTTGGCTAACTTTCATTGCTCACGTTCATACCATTTGTGCTCTACTCCCTCTAGTATGAAGATTGGAATAGTACGCAATAGGCGCTATAACTTCATTTCATGATTTTGGACTTTTAGGAAACAGGAAAGAGCAATGCCCACTTTTCATAGACAGCATATCTCAAACGCTACCAATTTAAAGGTATAAGAAATGAATGTAGTTTTCATTCTGAGTAATATGATATATCTTTTCCCCGCCAAACATCGGCAAGGTACTGTACCTTTTTCGGCACATGAAATCAATATAGAAATAAACGAGAAAACGACAGTGTAATGCAGTTTCTAGAGCAAAGGTTGGAGGGGACCTCAACTATCTTTTGATATATTGTAGAGCTAATTATGATTCGTCGGGGTGGCTTGCAGTCATTTCCAGAAAATATCGGGAGCTTAGTGTTTTTGGCACTTATGCGCATGAAAGTCTACGGGAGGGAACAGTTTGTCACGCTTTCTGGACCAAGGTTAAAATGTAATCTCAATAGCTTTTGATATATTGTAGAGCTAATTAAGGTTCGTCTAATAAAGAAGCAATAATGGTTTCCCGAAAACTTTGGCAATTTATTTGTCTCTTTGCTCCCGTCGAAAAAAGTGGCAAATGAAAACCTTGAAAGAGAATACACCAAGTGCAAAAGAGAGCTTGTCGCTAAAAAGCGAACTGATAAAGAATTAAGCAACTACTCTACTTTCCCATTTATAGATGATTCTCAATAGTGCGGCATTCCATGGGTATTATTAAAGAGTCAACAAATGAGAATTTTGAGAAAACAGCCGAGCTCAAGAGTTGTTAAGGGGATACACTGCCCCTAGCTTCGGAAATTTTAAGATTATTCTTGATGGATTTCATACCAAATTAACCCTACTCAGGTCTTTAGGAAACTTATTAGAGAACAATGTCTGGACTACAGCTCTAGAAGAGGACAAAATTGTATACATTCAAACTTCAGTGACTTTTCCATGCATGATATATAGCTGGTCACCTTTCAGACATGATTTTCTGAAGAAGAAAAAAACAACATAATTATGTACATAAATAATTTCCCAAAGCGAAGGTTACTGTTTATAAAATGATTGATTAAATTTCCAGTATCTCTCGAGGTGATACTCATAAGCAAAAGAATACATTACATGTTGATTCCTTAAAATCAATAAATAGGAATGGAACAAGCTTACGTGAGAAGTTCTTCAAAAAACAAGGATTCAGTGGCGGATTACCAAATAGGCCCACTAGGCACGTGCCTAGGAGCGGCAACTCTTGGGGGCGGCAAATCTTTTTTTTTTTTTTTACAGAATATCAAGAATAGTCGACGGATTTTTCTTTTTTAAATTAATATGAAGGAATTTTTCTGTCGATATATTCATAATTTGCAACTCTGTTCTTTATTATAAAAAAAATACACACGTACTTAAAGGCCTTATCTCCAAACCTTTCTTACAAAACTTTTAAGGAGGTACATTTTTTTATAACAGTTTGACAGTGTTGAACGAAAGAAAGACACCGACAATTTGAATCGTTTACAGTTAGTTGGTGATATTCAGGTTTCTGCGTGATTGTTACCATGCCAGACTTAAAAAAAAAAAAAATACCTCTTAAAAAGAAAAAGACAGAGCGAAAGAAAATAATGTTGGTCATTTATTAGACCGCTGATAAGTCAGTGAGTAAGTACAGCTTTCGCGTGAGCGGCAAAAGTCGTTGTTTGAACAGTGTTATTAATCGACGCGTCTACTTCTGTCATGCGTAGACGGATATTTGAGCGGTGCAGTAAATAATTAAGGAGATTTCTAACTCGATGCAACTAGTTTTTGTCTTACTGTATTCTCTGATGCATTCAGTTGGTGGATAGTGCATTAGTTGCTAGTGTGTTTGCGATTTGATAGGTTGTTTTTTATCTAGCAACATGAAGCGAACAAAGTTAAGTGGGACGGTTTATCGTAAACTTGAAAACCAAAAGCGTAAAAGAGAAGCAACCTTACAGAAAAAGCTTAGTACAGTTTACATGTTTTTTAGGCTAAAGGAACAAGTGATTTGTGAAAGCAGCTCAGAAATTGAAGTGAAAGAGACTACATAGAGTGAACTCTGTGAAACGTAAAATGCTCAAAATATTGTGGGTTTGGTGGAGGAAGAAAGTGCTCCTTAGGTAGTGTCCACTCAGTTCGTATGAATTTCTGATTGTGACAGTGATAGTGCCAATTTTGTTAGTAACGATCCTGCCGAGTGGTGTCTGAATGAGTCTACAATTGAGATTCTTCTTAGACGTGGAATTAATCAGAACGCTGAAAATGATTTTTCTAAATCGCAAATATTCATAAAGACAAGGTTTTTAAATAAGAGTTTCTTTTTCGTAAACTTGTAAATACGAATTGAATGGGTTTACGAAATTATTTGCTATATTCGTGCAGGACTAGTGTCGTTTATTGTGCATCATGTAGGTTGTTCAAGGGCAAGACGAAGATCGCAACTCCAAATGTAGACATTGTATTAAGAATATTTTTGTGCACTGCTGCAACAAACTGTTCAGCTGAACAGTCGTTTTCGTCTCTAAAGAGACTGAAGACTTATCTCTGTTCAACCATGTGTAATAAAAGACTGAACGAGTTATCTATTCTCCAAATCGAAGCAGGCCTCTTGACTGGTGGACACATCAACTTTGAAGAACTTATACACGAGTTTGCAGCAACTAAAGCGAGGCGGAAGCAGCTTCACTTATGGCTGGTGAATTTAATTCCTCAATACATTACATAAGTTTAGGTATAGTACATAAAGAAAATGAATTATTTGTACTTTATTTTTATCCTTCGCTTTTTATTTCAATATGTTCTCAAATTTCTATATTAGCATGTGAAGATACTGCAAATACCATTTTTCTTTTGAGAAGGGCGCACATTAAGTTTGCATCTTGGGGCGACGAGGAAGCTTAATCCGCCACTGCGATTGCGTAAAGGAATTTGATGTTATTATCACACGAATCAGATTTCAACTGTTCAACTTCAAACATATCAAATATCTCAGCAGCAGTGAAGACGCTGTAACGAGAACATAGTTTACTTTTGAAATTGTGCATACCCTGTCAGACTCGTGACGGAAATATTGATCACTTTCTCTGTCTCGAAAACAACATATATCCTCCATCTCTATCAGATTATTGTTCATTAAATTGTATGGGAATGTCTGAAGCGATAGAATACTAGAAAACTTGGATACAGAAGATGAAGTGAAAACAATACATGTAATGTTGTTCACATTGACATGATAATCCTGCTATTGTGTATATCATTATGGCAGAGAAAAGTAGTACCTTCATAGAGTACACACGTAATTTCATGGCAAAGTAGTTATAAAATACAATTTCGGCAAACAGATATTGTATTTGATATCTACAATCCTCAATGTTACGCGAGAGCTAAAAGAAGGAAAGGAATTTGTGATCAGGTGGAAGTGACAACAACACCAAATATCTGTTCTGATTGGTTGAAAGAGTATGAAAAAAACACAGAAAATTTTCAATTTACTGTCTAAGCAGTTAGCATCAGCATCGAAGGATAGAAATGTATTAGTTATTCTAAAGGAAAGAAAGTGTTCTATGTTCCTCAGATACTTTTCTATTGTGTCGAATAATGTTTATGCCAAGCTTGGCGCTGCTAGGGCTAACTGAATGGAATCAATTTTAAAAAGTGTTAATTTTTTTCTAAACGGGTTGGCAACACTGAACTATGCACCAAATAAGAATATGCCGGCGTCTCTAAGCTGGTCTAGGAGAGAACTTTGCAAAGACACCTCAGCCACTTCTCTACACCTTATGGCTTATGAGATACGTTTGTGGACACTGGTTGGCAACACTGATAACAGGGTGCCTGGGGACGGGAACACCCACAGTATGTTGCTATTGTGTCAAATAACGTTTATGCAAAGTTTTGGTGCCGTTATGTCTAAATTAACGCAAAAATGGAAAGAACATGTAGAAAATAGGTTGGAAAACTGGGAAGTGGGGTGTCTGGAGAAGTAGCCTAATGTCGAATAATATTTGTACCAAGTTTGGCGCAGCTAGGTATAGCTGAATGGAAGCAATTTGAACAATTGGTTTCAAAAAATGGGTTGGCAACACTGTAATACTGAACAATTAAGATGGTTCTGACGGATCTGAGTTAGTCTATCCAAGTCATTTCCAACAACACCTCAAGCATCTCTCTACAACTTGTAGTTTCTGATATTTAATTTCTGGACACGGACGGATACTATAAGCGGGATTAAAAAGTCCCTTTTACTATAGCTTTGCTATCAAGGGATCTAAAAAGGACGGATGAACTGAAGAAAATATCTCAGTCTACCTCCAAGATCTTTGGAACGCTGGCAGCACCTGTTTTGAAGGGAAGAAGAACAAAAAAAAAAAAAAAACAGGTAAGTTTATTATCTGCCTTCTTATAGCGCCAATATTGAAATTTCTATGACAAAGGTTACCTGATTAAATTATGCTTATAATATTTAATAAAGATTTTTAATTTTTGTGGTCCACATTGAAAATATAATTATGAACGAATGAAACTGTAAGTTCTTTAGCATATTTACAATGTTAATCAAAAGCTAATTGGAGCAGTAAAAGTTTCTTTAATTGATAATATCACATCACTTAAAATTTATGGAAATGACATAACATAAAATTATTGATAAATTTGAGAATGAAAGATAATAATTCTGATGTTGTACCAACTTGTTATAAGTTAGTTTTATATCTATCAAATGTAGTATGTATAGTTAGTTTACTTTTGGTTAGTTTACCTTGGTTAATCTACCATGCAGTACGTAATGCATATGCGTAGAGAGATTAGGTTGCATTAGGTTTGGCCGAATTAGATCACTTGATTTCCAAATTCTAGTATCTTCGATTTCTATCAAAGCTGTTCATAAACTAGCCATCATGCAGTTCCACAATTAACTACTCATGCAAAAAATAATACACAAAACAGAGTTCATTAGTTAGTATGCAAATACCAAAGTATAACACAAATCATGATCATTTGCCATATTTAAGTACATCTCGAATCATAGTCCTGGTCAGTTCCTTTAACACATATTCGTATTCGTATTTTGTAGTCTAGCGCGGAAATGGCGAAATATGCCCATCCATTGCGCGTTCATTTTAATAATTGATGTTTTATTATAATAAATAACTGATATGGTTTCTGTCCACCATAGCTGTCAGTCACTCTTAACTCTCTTGTCACTGTCGCATTTGATGTTGTTATCACAGTTCATTTTGAATTTTCATGATGTAAAACTATTATATAAATCACTGCAACACTTAATAACACAACTGAGTAAATTTTCTTTAAGGAGAGGCCTAAAAAACTTTGGAATGTTGTAAAAAATACACAAGAGATTTCAGCAGCTTTCTTCTAGTAAGCCGCCATCTTGCCAACCCCTTACCATATTCCCTTTTATCACATAAATCATACATCTGATTGTTAGTTTCATCCAAATATGTGCAACATAATATATATTTCTCTACGGAAAGTATTACCTTTACTGTCATAAGTTCCTTAGATTCTGTAATAAATTATATAGTTACTTCCTGTAGGAAACACCACATAAATAGCAGATTTTGTGTCAAATCTTAAATGCACAATTTCCATTTCTTGCATAAGTAAACTATAACGAGCTTTCAATTGTTTAGTCAACAAGATCTCAAAACATGGATATTAAAGTATAAAGATATGCCTTTTCACTACAAATATCTGCCAAGTTCAAAATGGCGAATTTCAAGATGGCACCTGAGGTAATTAAAGCAGCAAGATTTTTTTTTCAGATCGGCGCGCAGGGCTGGGCAGCCATTTTGGCAACTTCCGGAGCACACTTGGAAACACTTCCGGTACGGCACAGAACTTTTGCCTAAAAAAAGTACTTTTGAGTAAACAGTACTTTTGCGTATGCCCACCGCTAACAGGGGGCTGCGCCCCCCCGCGGCTAACGCCGCCCAGCTCCCTTCGGACGCACCCTCCCCCCTTTGCACACCTCGCTATCGCTCGGTGTGCATCCTGCCCTGGTTGGTTTATATACATCCTAGCTTTTAGTGGCATCTTTTAAAATTGTAAATCACAACTTTTATTAAATTTATTTTTGTGTATTTACATATAAAACGAAAAAACTTTAATTTTCTGTAAAAAAAAAAAAATGTAAAAAGTCGACGCCAGGGTTTGAACCTTGGACCCTTAGATTAGCTTTCCAACGTCTTGACCACAAGACCAAACTATAGCTGCCGGGTTGAGCGTTTCTCGCTGTTATTTATCGTTCAGGATAAGCGAGAGTGGGCTGTTCCTACAGGAAG
>JAGDQP010023576.1:0-28987 GCA_022664845.1 Lepisma saccharinum | reverse complement strand
GTGCATTGTCTTTTGATTAGCAATCACGTTATTTTGCGTCTACTGTAGTAATTACCTACACCATTATTTTCAATCTCGTACTTTATTGGCATTATCGCCTACTGGACATGATTGTGATAGAACACTTTTATTCCAGAGCTGGATAGAATTATGGTATTTATGCTGGCGAAAAAAATCCATGTGAACACTGTAGTCTAAGCTCCAGCGGATAATTCCTAAAACGAATCATGTTTTCTGTTCTAAATGAACTTAATATTTGGACTAGACAAAAGTAAATACATTTTTAAAAATGCGCTGTTTTTCCATTTGTGAGTTATCAAATATAGACCTACAAGATTTTTATTAACATCCATAAAGGACTTATCAGCCTGTGGTTAAATATGGGCCCAGCTACAAACCAGGCCCCAGTCTTCAACGATGAAAGGGCCCCAACTGCCCAACGTAATGAAAGACTGCCCAACATAATGATGAAAGGGCCCAGGGCCCCAACTGTCGAACATAATGAAAAATGGCCCAGGGCCCCAACTGCTCAATGTAATGAAAGAAGGGCCCCAACTGCACAATATAATGAAAGAAGGGCCCAAGGCCCCAGACACAAACTAAATCACAGTTTCCAATAATGAAAGACCATAGTGAAAGATTGGCCTAGCCACAAATCCAGTAACAAAAGGGCCCTATTGAAAAAGTTAACTTACTGATGGAAGGTGTGTGTTGGCAGCATAATAACCAGTGATCTACCGAATTTTTTAGCTTTCTTCTGTTTTAGCTTTTCTCTCTTTCTTTCTTTATTGTTTCCATTAATTTTTTCCTGAGAGGGCCTAGGCCGCGATTGCGGCCTAGCGGCCCTGGCCAGTCCGCCCCTGACGGTCACTATACGTTTTCGAGACGTGAAGACGTGTACCAGTTATTGGCACTGCTGAACCCAGTAGTTGGCACCACTGAGAAATATTTGTTCCTATGAAGGCGCGTACTACGTGAAGATATCAGCCATTGTTTTTGTTTGTTTGTTCGTTTTCAAGTTTAGAATGGCTGTCAGAACTCTGAAAATTTTAGTTTTTTTATAATGTTAATTGTTTGTCCCGATGCCATATAAATGGACACTGTGGGAAAATGGGAATCCCTGGTAGCAATAAGTAGTTTGCATAATTTACATAATGATGCATGCTAAGGGATCTCTAAGCATCCTTCTAGTTGTTAAAGAAGGAAAACACTACAGAAATTACATTATAGCAATAAATAACCAGAGAAAAATGAAAGTGCAGTCTTTAGCTTATCTGCTTAGATTTTGATAGGTTACATTTCTAAATTAACGAAGCCTTCTTGAATTAACCACGACCAATAACAAAAATGATGTGTTTCATGTGCATAAATCATAAAAAAACAATAAGCTACGTGTTCGGAATAATATCAGTTTAGCCAAATTATTTTTGACCTTATTTTTTAAATACCTTGGGAGTGCCAATAACTGGACAGTGACAATTTCAGAGACGTTTACCCTATACGGATTCTGTTGCAAATTTCCATAATTTTCACAATGCTCGGACCATAGATGTCGTTAGCTTTTAAATATTGGAGGGGCATCCTACGTTTCACATGCTCAAGTTATTTTTTAACTGCACACTTTGGTTTGGTTTGGTTTAATATGCTAGAAGAAATTTAATGATTAGTAACTCATAGTCTATAGTGCAAAAACTTTCATTCATAAGCATTCAAGAACACAGGGGCGAACCCAGGAAGGGGGGATATATTCCCCATCACCGACACCCAATAAAAATTGAATTATAAGAAAAAATACGGTATTCTAAGAAAATGGTATTCTAAAAAAATGTCACTCCCCTTCCCCGAAAGAAAATCCTAGGATCTACCCTACAATTTTCAAGGCCTACCACAAGAATGTTAAAAATTCGGCATGTTTACCTGAAAAAGAAAAAGATCAAACGGCAGTCAGCTCGAAATTATCAATCTCATTTCTCAGTGGCCAGTACCAAACTGTGTCTATCGTCTTTCATTCTTCGAAACGAAAATCGCAAGGACTTTTTTAACTCAACACTATCTAAAAGGTCTTGATGAGTGTAACAAACTGCCACATGATTCAGTCTCTTCTGTGTCACGGTAGAACGCAAATAAGTTTTCAAGCGGCGAAGAGCACTGAAACTTCTTTCTGCTTCACAGCTTGAATTTGGTAAAACCAACAGCAGCCGAAGCGTACCCACATTTGAAACTAACTTAATACTGACAATCTTTTTATCCTTCAAGAACAATCTTAACTCTGAATGTAAAGATGGTGTGTCAATTTCCGGATATAACTTCATATCTCCGCAGTTCTCTTCCGTTAGCAACACATTACCATCAATAGAGCTTGTTTAGTTTCTGGCTGGTCGAATATATTCTTTAATCCCAAAAGAACTGAGTCAATCATTTCGTAGTATTCTCTTCTGTAGAAGTCTTCGACAGATTTATATTCATGAACAGGCTGAGCTTCTGTAAGTCTTTTCGGCGGTTGATTCAGTCTCGGAAGGGTTACTGGAAGCAGACGATGCTCTTCATTTTTTTTTCTGACGATTCGCACATAGCGCAAACTTTTCTTCAGAACGCAAGCCACTAATCGCACTTGAGATCGATTCCACATAATATTTGAGAAGTCCTGACATGTTAACAGTCCTTCCTTGAAATGTTTTATAGGATAGCAATTCGAGAGCTATAATGCAGCCAAGATAAGTGACTCCATTTTCGAAATTCTGAAGCAATCCACTAGCTTTCTCATATTTATCTTCGACCAACTCCTCCAGAGTTTGCAGTAGATTTCATATTTGTTTAAAGCTTCCTCAATCTGGGATTTTCTATATAGAAACCGAGTTGGACATAGACGACAAATCTTCGAAATGTTTGTCACAGGCCCACATGCATCTTGTCCCTGAATATGATGAAATTTAGCTTTTGCTTGGGGAGACTGACTGATCATATTGTCAAGTTCGTTAATCCACTGCACTGAATTTTTGACCGTACGTGATGCATCAACACTATCCTTCATAATTTAATGTACACAGTGCGTACCGCAGTACACACAGTGCAAGTGGCTATTTTTTATAATAAGAGACTGAAGACGTTTATTTGAACCGCTCATATTGCCAGCACCATCGTAGCATTGCCCTCGCAGGGTTGACATAGGTAGTTGAAGTCGTAATAAAACATCTTCAACAATGGATGCTATACGAGCTTCACCTGTTGTTGCTGTAGCTCTGTAAAACCCCAGAAACTTTCATTTGGTTCGAATCTAACATTTATCCATCGAATTGCAAATTGCTTCTTGTTCACCCCCAGAGATGTCTTTAGTGCCATCACAAATTACTGAAAACTTTGTGAGACTGCTAGACTTAATTTCGTCACATATTGATTTAACTATCTCTTGACCAAATATTTCTAAAATTTCATTTTGAATTTCAGGATGACACATTCTTCCACGATCTGGCTGTAACCATTCATTTAACTGAGGCATCTCTTCGGTTCTTACTTTCAACAGTTCCATTAAATTTCCCTCATTATTCAGATGACCTCTCAGACTTAAACCTTACCTCGCTAAATACTTTCTTAAACTTACAATCATTAGTAAACTTTCCCATGCTGCCTTTTGGGCAGTTTCTTTCGCTGATGATAACTGTCGCTTTATAGGGGACTTCAACTGACTGAAACTGAGTACAGCCTAAGCATGAGATGCAGATTTTTCATGTATTTTAATTCTTTCTATTGCTTGCTTCCAAATGTTTAATCCTTTGCCTGAAAAAGATGAATCAATTTTTGTTGCTAAGTTTTTATCAGGGCATATACTAACATAGCGGTAACAGAAAAAGCAATATATTCCATCGCTTCCCTGAATTACATGTAGACACTTGAACTCTTTATACCAAGTCGTTTGAAATTTCAGACGACGACCTTTCAATTCTTAGGGAAACTATTAGCTAATTCTGTAGGGTGGCAAGGCCGCAGAAAATCATCTGACAATGGTGAATCTTTAATATTCTCTGCTATCGATGATTGAGTGGAACACGCTGCTACAGAATTCAAAGTGTTTGATCGACTTTGATCAACCATATTGCCTTTTTTTTAACATAGCCCAAGTCACTTGTAGTTAAAGTGTCAGTACACTCTGACGTGTTCGTACAGCTTTGTTCAGATTTACGTTTAACAGGAATTTTAATGACAAACTTATCCATACTTTTGCTACGTTAAAAAAAGCACAAACATGTGCATACATTGTCCCCAATTGTCTGAATTAACATTACAACTTATTTCGATATGCTTAAAAATTAAAGTTACTACGATTTATAAAACCGGGGCTTACAGAAAAGCACGATCGCGAAGAAAGTATAAAATATATTTACTTATAATCAAGAAGCAGGAATTCGATCCCTCGCAGTACTTCTCTCACGCACGCAATGCTAACACAACACACACTCACACAGGGTTTCCACAGTCCTAGCTCTGGAGTGGGCTGAAAAATAGTACCAAATTGAAGCAAAATGGGCTGAATTCATTTTTTCCTACACCAGTATAATACGAAACACGAAACTAAAAGAGGCAAAGTTCTAGAACACTGCCCCCCTCCACTTCCAAGAGTCCAAGTCACGAATGTGCTCTTTTTTAAAAAAGTATTTGCCACGGAGAATAATGTATTGCAGCTGTAACACTGCAATTAAGTTAAATTGTCGTAGATACGTTCAGAAAACTTACATCTTATAGAACTTAATTCAGTATTATAACAGCAATGAAAAAAACACATATATGGCAAATAATTAAAAGAGAGCTCTTTCTTAACAAGGGCCCTTGGAAAAATACAACGAGAACATATCAAAAACAGCTACGCAGTCTGGGATGGAATAATAAAAGAACTGACTTTAACTAACTCGTCTACGCCCACTTGTCTAAATAGTGTAAACATCAATAAACATCAAGATATGTATAACCTCAAACATTTTTAACAGTTGTAATTAATAATTAAACTACGTCCAAGTAGCAAGATAATTACGGTAACCTACAGAATAATAATATTATAGCTAATAAAGATCATACAATTGCAAGTGGAAAAAGCGGTTATACTTTACAAGAGCTTCTTCTGTTATATGTCGTTGTACGTTTGTAATATGAACTTATTTTGATTAATTGGTATCAAGAACTTCCTATATCGTGTGCAAAGTTAAGTGTTATAAGGACACTTAATCTTTATATATATACGCATTAGGTAATTTAATAAAAATAGTGACCAAGGGCACTTGGAAGTTAGGTAAGTCAGGTTCAGTGTTTTCTTTAATTGCACACGCGACATGCACAGACACATTGTTTCTGCACTCGGAACTCCTCAAAATTCTGTTTTGCTTTTTACACCCATGAAAGAGCCTAAAATATGTGCAAAAATGAAAAAAAAAATGCTATAGTAGAAATTGTCATGTTAATGCAACATTACAACTTCGACTTTAGAAATTTGTTCCCCATTTTGCACGCAATTTAGTGTCTTTCGTGGCTATAGGAAGCTAAACATAGCATTTTGAAGAGTTCTGAGTGCTCTATGCCAGAAGGGGTGCAACGTCACAGAATAAATGTTTAACAGTATTTTTTAAAAGTGCAACACACAGTGTGAGTAACGTTAGATGCAGGAAAAGTCTTACTCACACGTTTGAAAATGTGATAAGTAATTGTTAAATAGTGCCGAACTGGGTACAATCGTACCAATTTGTTTTACAAAAGGGGTTGAAAATGCCAGCGTGGTACCAACGGGCCGATGAATGACAAAAATGGCTGAATTTGGTGCAATTGTACCAAGTGTGGCAACCATGCACTCATAGCAAGTAAGCAACACAAGACAAAACACGCGACGTCTCTCCCCAACCGCACTTGCTAACTAAACTGAGTTAAGGTAGTCTGTTTTTTGGGGTGGCTGTCGTAGGTATTGCAACAATGGATCAGCCTACTCCAACCCTCTGATAAGGCTGCAAGACAAACCAATAGTGAAACCAAAGCAGACACCCACACACTCTTCCGAATACAGAATATAAAAGAAAGCCGAATTTCAAGAATTTTAGTAGAACGATAATACAAAATATGCGCTTCACAAAATACTTTTATTTGAATTACACGAATATGACATTTCTGCCGGAAGTAGTTAATTTTGTTTACAACTTGGGTGTAATCCAATATAGAGAATTATTCTACTGCGTGGCCCGCGGGCCAGATGTGGCCCTCAGCATGACATTTAGTGACCCTCAGACTACTCAGTGCAGTAGGTTCTAAGCAGAAAGTTCTAGATATAGTTCCATAAAATAAATTAGTTTCAACACGAAATTCAATAATGAAATTAAATCCAGCCCTAATAAAGTTGTGATTGATTAATGGAAATAAAGCAAAGCCAATTTAGCTACTCATGTTAGAAGAAAGGAATCAAATATGTTATTAAACTGAACTAACACATGCAGAGGCGTTCATTTAAGGGCAGAAGTTTAACTTATATTGGATTTGCAGCCCTTAGAAAAATGTGCTACTAACAGTAAGAAATCCTAGTGAGGACACCTATAGAGTATTTCAATAGTAAATGACTTCTGTTCATTTCCGAATGCAAGAATAAGTTCGTGCATGCATTTAAACTCAGAACAGCTACAACTTGTCACTCAAAATTTCCGACTAATAAATAATCAAGCATTACAAAGAGGTAACGAACAAGAATCTAATAAATGAGCTACTATTTTGAATCTACAGATACAGTATAGTGCAGTCATAGTAGGGTTTTACCAGGGAAAAAAAAATCCCTAAAAGAGAATACTTCGCATATGTATAGTGCTAGTACCCAGTAACAACATATCAAAAATCAACATTCGTGCATGCTGTGCTACGGCCGCCATCTTGGAAAATGGCCGCCGATTTTAACTTTTTTTATCATATCTCGGTAACCGTTGGAAATATAAAAAAATTAAAGAGACAAGTTAAAGATCATAAAAAAATACATCTTTTTGGTCCTTATAACTTTCATCCTCTAACGGTTTTCGAGAAAAACGAAAATTAAAAGATCATAAAATTGGAGATTAATCTACTTACATGATAAACTTCCAACAACTTAAAAAAGTATGATTTTTAATTTACGTTTTCCTCGAAAATTGTTAGAGATAGGACGAAAAAGATGTATTTTTTCTTTAATTTTTATCTCTAATTTTTTTTCCTATTTCCAACGCTAACTGAGATATGATAAAAAAAGTTAAAATCGGCAGCCATTTTCCAAGATGACGGCCGTAGCAACATGAACGAGTGTTGATTTATGATACGTTGTCACTGGGTACTAGTGCTACACATATGCGAAGTATCTGCTTTTAGGGAATTATTTACAAGTAGAGGCTTTTTTGACCTAATATGACTGGACTAGTACGTACGCACAACAACTTTGATGAACTTCTGATAAGTCTCGGTTTCAAGTGTTAATACTATAATAATTTACCCAAACCAGTGTAGAAGAAGAAATTAAACATTGATATGAGACATGACAAGAGTTGCCAACTGTTGAAAATAAAATTTGTGGCACCTCTCACAAATTACCTATGATATAGGCCTGCTTTCAACAAACTATCAACAATTTCGCAACATTGAACATAACACAGAAAATTATTGGAAGGATATGTCCGCTCCTTCCCCCTCTAACGACGCCCGTGGTTAGGACAGAAGATTTCTTCTCTCTGTGTTCAATAACAAATGAAAAATCTATTTGTAGTAGTACTTTCGCTTATCGTGGGATTTTACACTCTTATGAGTAACAGAATTAAAAACATCATTTTATAATATTAAAAGAGAGCCGCTCTATTGTGTTAATGACATTATTATTCAACCTGTCTGCTTCCTGAAACAAGGTTGACAGCCAAGAAAATTTTCCCGCCACTAACAAAAAAAACAAGAAATACAAACAGGATATGATTTATCTCATAATAGGTTAAATGAATGAATAATAAAATGAACTGAACAACAATGAGAAGAAATGTTAATTGTTACACAGTTTCTTTGAAAAAGAATTTATCATTTCGTTTGATTCCAAAGAGAATTGCATTTTTATTAGAAGGTGAATAAATTGCATTCAGTTATGCAAACAACAACTACTTTCTCTTGTAATGTTATAAATGCGAGTCGTCATATAATTCTTAATTATCTCTTAAGTAAACTAGCAATTATATTTCTTCTTGTGATTAAATTAGAATGACTGCCTGTCAGTTTTGTATCGTTGAGAGAATAACAATTGTGTGATTCAATAAAGGAGTTTTGTGTATGCTTCTTGGTTCAAAGAAACCTTTCTTATTCAAGCTCTTGGTGCCCTGGGTGAAAAATAAACGTGGAAACTTACCTTCATTTAAAAAGAAAGCTAGCCACAGTGTGGTTGTTTGTTCTCAGTACACTAATAATGAACAACCAATATAACTGATATTTAATGAAAATGTGTTTTTGTTTGTCTCTTCGATCTATGTATGTGTGTAGTGTTGTAGATGTAAGTCGTAATTGTGTATAATGATAAAGATAATTACCGGTGATAACGATAATGAGGAGAGACAGAAAGCACCAGATCTACGACCCAAAGATCTCTGGGCAATCTGGCTTGAAGGTGGTTTCCCATTGCCTTCCATGAGACTGAGATATCCTAGGGATTGGACCTACAGTATAAAGCGGGCTCGGGTAACTACTTGTGTCCACACCGATATCGAATCCGGGACCCATTAATTACAAGGCAGACATCGGGTTCACTCACAGTCACCAGCATTACTGGTCAATATTCACAGTAATGGCAAATTATACGTACCAGTAATTGTACAGTCTCGGAAGTAAGTACTGCGGGAGTCTAGCAATTATTTAATCCATGGTCTAGGATTTAGTCTCTATTTAACATATGGACAAGATAGGCACCCTTTAGGTTAAGCCTGCCACATATCGTTCCTCAGACATGTCTCGGCTTAATCATAACTGCATGTCTGTCCAATAAATATAATATAAAAAAATATTTTTTAAAAACCTAAAATGTTAGACAACTCTCGCAGTACTTAACGTAAAGCCAGGAGAGATTGCACAGGCCCTGTAAAGACGGGAAGCAATTAGACTGACGTAACGCGAGTGAAGGACAAGTCAATACGTTACTGGCAGACTTGTCGATTGAATTTCTGTGTTAATAGAAGGTGGTCGCTGAAATTTATCTTTTTTATATATATACGACACAAGCTGATTGCTTGAATTTTCATAAGTTTTGTGTATATTTTCAAAGAAAAAGTTTTATTCTTAAATAATTATAATTTATAAATCAAGATATATCTGAGTTAGTTCTTTGTCGGAACTAGTGTCGTACGAAATTTGCGGTAATTCTGGAAATTTCGCCCTGGCCCACTACCTGACGGACGAATACATTGTGTGAAGAGCATAATGACATTCTGACAATGACATAAGATACATTCTTTTACTCTGTCCACTTACAATTGAGTTAGTAAAGTTTATAAACATGACCAAGAGTGTTAAAGGGTGAAGATTTTCTGTGAAATGTTTCTTTTAAAATTACTGGAAAATAACTTTTCTACAAGATATTTCAAAGTAGAATTTTATGGGTTATTTGCCAAGATAATATCTGTAACTGATACAGTTTAGGATATCTTTCAAATTAATCGTAACCATTATAATTTGGAATATTTGCACGGTTCATTTGGAACTAGGTAGTATGTATTAGTTCTAGGCTAAGAGTTTAAAACAATGGTCAATGCTGGATTTAAGTTTGCTACATCTACAAGACGGCCATGTAAACATGACAGTATGGTCAGTGATGTGCGACTGTACCTACCCAGTTTTTAGTTATACTTTGAATAAAATATGATGAGATACCATGAACCAGAATTTGGGCTATGTGCATGAGTTCATTGATTTTATGTAATAAGGGATGCACTATAGATACACCCTCGTCAAGTGAGTTAGGAACTATATCTAACACAAACGGTCATTTATTATTCCTGTTTACAGTGGAATTCAGTTTACCTAAAGAGGCATGCATTCCCTTTTTACATTGTAAAAGATTATTATAAGAGGGACAAATATTATTATGTATGTGGTAAGTGATGAAGTATCTATAAATCAAGTAAATTCCACAGCAAACAGAATTAGTATGCGATCGAATAGAGTAAATGGAGTTCATGACTCAATTGACGACGGAATATCTAAGGTGCATCCCTTACCACATAAAACAGTAATGAACGTAATAACAAGTCTCAGATTTCGGTTCATACATGTCATTGTATTTCATTCAAAGAATCACTTTGATAGGTACAATAGTATATAATAATGAATATCATGGTATATGGACATTGTCATATAGCAGGTGCAGAAATCCAGATTTTCGTAGACATCTCTAGATTACGTTCTTCGCACTAACCAAGTACCTCGTATTATCTAATTTCAGATGAACCGTGCAAACATTCCTACTCACAATTATTACAGTTAACGTGAAATTCGTCCTTAACTGTACAAGATATTCGATATCAGCTTCCAAATAGCTCATAAGTTGATACGATGAATTATCCAAAGTAGAAAAGTATTATTCCAACCATAGAGTTAGGAATATAAATAGAGGGAACCTTAGGTTGTTTTGTTGGAGAGGGAAATTCAGCCAAGAGACGGAAGGGACGAGGCATTTCGGCCATATTAACTGGCCCCATATTTAAAGACCCTCTTTTCCGAGTATTGCCTCTCTGAGATGCACTCATCCTCCTATTGAAAAAGGCAATCTTCACAGTACTCGATATAGAGGTACTCTAATGGGGCCACAAAAGATGGCTGCCGATGAACCGGAATTCGGCTTCATGTGACGTCATGTATGTTCTCTCTATTTTCTTCCTAACTCTATGATTCCAACCATTTATGAAGAGATAACCAGTAAAGTTGTGTTGGCTTACTTTTGTTCTCCCAACGAAGATTGGCCTAAGCCATTATGCTGAAAAAGTATCGCGTTTGTATCGCTATCAAAGTAACTTCCTTACAAAGAAAAAGAAATTTAACATTTAACAGACATATTTAGGCTGCTTTAGCTAATGACTTTTTTGTAATACAACAGTTAAAGTGTTTTTGATAAGAAAAAGTAGTCTCTATGCGGTTCGTACTATCGAATGTTATTCTGATGCGCAGTCTCGGCTACCCACGTGCGCAACCTTATCCTAGTAGGAGAGATTGCGAAAATTAAGGATTTGGAAAAAATCATTATCATTAAGCATACAATGACGTATATCAAAGATTAACAGAAAGTAATTATATATAAGATACTAAAGAATATATTGTGTAATTTTTTAGAAGTTTGCATAAAAAATAGAATTTTAATGATTTTTTCTTGAACTGTGTGTAATCTATCCCGGCTTTACCTTACTTCCGTGACTACATAGTAATCAAGTTTCATTAGTTAAAACAATATATTAAAACGTTAGCAAACAATTTGCAATAGATTCCTTTTTCGTTGTTATTTAACATATGAGGATATCGTTACATGTTACGGACACAAAACCTAATTCAGTCATTTTCTTCCTATCGAGAAAAATAAAGAAAATATTACATTAGCTCAGGTTAATTAAAAAAAAAAAAACAACCTAATTGTTTATTATCTTTATGAAATGAGACTGGAGATTCATAGAATTCGGAAAATGATGCAATCACTAAATAAATAGATATTATATTTACCAATCATGTTCATAATACAAATAGTTATACGAAATTGTGTCTAATTGAACTTGAAGCTGGATCCACTTACATCCAGCTTAATAATAGTCTTTAGTTTACCTCTCTATGCTATACGTATGGTCAAAAACTCCAAATCTAATTGGTAGAATTCACAGAATATTTACCATCGTATGATTTGATTAATGAATAGTTAAATATAGGCATTATTGTATTGGAGATATCAAATACAAGCGATCAGAGCGAGTCACGAACTTTCATCTAATATCTACATTACAATTTGGAGTGGTGGTGGAACCTTTGAATTTAAATTTGAATCCTTACTTCTGGCCTTTAGACATTCATGCGTTAGGTCGGCATAGGGTAGGGGCGAGAAGAAGTTGGACAGGTCCTAAGTTGAAAGTTTGCCTGATGCGATAGAGTATAACGCCTGGAATCCTCACTCAATATGTACACTCGCTGGTATCGAACCCAGGACTACAAAATCCGAAGCTATTTCTGAATATAAAAAAAATCGGTATAGACATTCTTACCGAGAAATATAGAAGAGAATTTTAGTGAAATATTTTGCAACATCCTATGGAAAAGTGGTAAATGTCTTGATCCTGAAACAGATCGAGACAAGGAAAGACGTATATTGTGCAGAATTCCAACTACGTCATCGGTTCGTATGTTGAAGATTACTTTACAGAGAAATGGATACAAGAAAACCTTAGAACAACTTCATTTTTGGAAAAATCGAAGTTTCATAGGAAACCAAAGCCAGGGTTTCAAATAATGTAAAAAACTGCTTCAGATTTTCAAAACCCGAAAACCTTGGTTATCCTTGATACAAATATAACTCTGAAACGGAGAGATCCGGGTTCGAATTCCGGATCAAACTCTTCTCACAATTTTGACTGGATTTTCTGGGTCATAGAGTCGATCGTAGTTTGAAAAGTAGGTTTTCGGAAAATTGGACTCAAATATTTTTTGTTTTGTTTTACTTATCGTTTATGCCTTGTTTACATTACTAACATCTTACCATGGTTAAAATTAACCAAGATCATTTTAGTAATGTAAACGGTAGTTACCGTTAACTCGGGTTTCAAATTTAACTAGCGTCAACTTACAACGGTTATTTTGTAACGTTAGTAAGAAACGGCTGTCTAAACGCAAGTAAGTCATCAGGCGCGGCTCACTTCGTGAGTTTATTTCTTTCTATTTCGAAACATATAGTATCCGAGTGGTGCGTATCACTTTTAAAGTATAAAAGAATGATGGTAGAACTAATCTACAAAATTTTACGCTACAATCAGTTCATTTGTGTTCAATTTTTTATAATTTAATCCTCTCCCGTGTAACAAGAAGATGATTCTTTACTCTGCGGAAACTTCTTCCTGTTTCTTTACAGACAATGGTAGAACAAGCACCATAACCAAGCTAAGTTCGGTAGTCTGAACGCTAGTTAGTTTTACCCATAAATCTTACCATCCTAAAATGTTAGTAATCTAAACAAGGCATTATTGAGTTATGATTTTTATGTAAAAAAACATGCGTTCGTCCGTTTCTGAACCAGTGAGTTACATCCAGTTAGCCAACTTCTCAATTTTAACTGGAAATTGTCTGTTATGAGATTGTCAATGTATGATGATGATATGTGTTCTGCCCTGACTCGAAGGACCCCGGAAAAGTGAACCGATGATGGTTTGCCATTGCCTTCAATCGGATGAAGATTACATTCTACGAACAGAACATAATATTTTGTGTGAATTCCGAATAAGTTGTGTCCCCATCGGGAATCGAACCCTTTCTTACAATGAAGCGAGCGTTACCACTCACCTGTAGGGTACCAATGTGTGGTAGGGATGGAATACAACCCGTAAAAGAAATCTTTAAATCGGAACAATGGCTGTGTGAAAACTCATTTCGTTATTACGCTGTTCCTAAGTGGCGGTTTACTATATTCCATTTTAACAAGTGGCTATTGAATTCAGAAAAAAATGACTTTACGGCCTTTGGACATCTTTGGCTTTAGCCCTACATGGTAGCGAAGAAAATGTGGAAAACAAACCCCAAGCCAGGGCCTAGTTTTAATGTACCATCGTTGTTGTGAACGCTGAGGAAAACCTTCAGTTAAGATGACGGTCGCTGGAATCAACACTACGAAGCCAAAGCTGTACCAACAGTCGTTCGGTGACAAGCGGCTGCATATGTATAAAAGATTTAACATTGTTTCATTGAGAAAAAAGAAAATATATTGCCTTAAAAATATTCAAACGTGCTTTTATCTCATTTACATCTGCAACCATTATTTTTCTCGCGTAACAACATTTTCAAGGCAATACAAATTCATGCTCATATGTGACGTAATTATTCTTTAAAATGCCTCAAGATATCAAGAAAAATAAAAAAAACCACACTCATGACATTATGGAGTTGAACGAATTCCCTGCATAGCTCGCTTGCTTCAGTAAAAGGTTATCATGTATTCACTTCCGTGTGCGTAATTCCATCAAAATTTTCTTTACAATTTTCGTTTCCCTCACCATCTTATTATGGCTCCAACAGCAATAAAAGAATATGCCACACATGTACCTGCACGTATGTTACTCTGTTGGTTACGAACACGCATTACCTTTTGTCCTGTTCTTATTAACTTTCCAAACATACGTACTTACGTAAAAGTGTTGTGACTTAAATTCTACAAACATTTCCGTAAAATCTTGAAATAATACTTGGTTCGCTAACGAAATATCACGATATTATTATTAAATTATTTTCACAGCCCAAATTTTCACATTTATGGGAAGTAAGATATAGTTTTTACGATGTATGACAAACACTAAACTACAAGAAAATATAAAATACAGAAAAAAAAATACACAAATACAAGAAAATACAGATATTCCTAGTATCTGCATTTTATTGATTCTCATACTGTTCCCAGAAACATTATTTTTTTTTTCCGTAGTTCAATAGTAAAACGTTGGCTTAACATGCGGAAGATCCTGGGTTCGATCTCAGCTGCCGAGTATCCTGACGGATTTCCCCCCCTTAGCGACACCAGGTAAATGTCGGGATGGTACCTTTAACTTAAGCCTATGGTGACCCCTTCCCGCAAGCTTTCCTATCTCCTATCCCGATCTGACCCTTAGATGCCTAAAGACCATTAAATAAATTTAAATTCATTTTTTTTTAATTATACATCCTACTGTGATTCCTTTTTATTTGATTACATGTACATGCTAGTAAAGTTTTCAGGAGATTATATTAAAAACTTTTTTTAAAAACAAAACCTTGTAGAGTGCTTTCTTGTGATAGGTCTATATAATGCACGTTTTGACCTATTATGGTCTTGGAAATTTCAAATTTCTTGCTACATAGCATGCCAATTTGCAACAAGGTTGTTAGTCACTTGTTTTAAGCTTGTCAAACTTGATATTGTGTTGAACTTGGACAACATAAGTGGCTTAGTTGTTACAACTAATCTAATTCAAGCATGTTGGAACAAGCAGTTATGTGGGGAAGCTTGTCAAACTTGAAGTTTATCTGAATTTTCTTTCGTTGCACTTTCACTGCCGAAGTCCTATCACGTGCCAGGACTGATTTCGCCAACTTGCACCCTTTTAGTACAGGTGTCTCTTGCGACCTGATGAACTTAGTATAAATAGCGCTTGGATAGCAAGCTACGTAGTGTGGTTCCGTGATCTGGTGACCGCAGCATCAGATTCATCTGGAACTGGACTGGACTGTTGGATTCAACATCGTTTAAAACGTTTTGGCTTGATTTCCTAAGCTTGCATAAAAATTGTCCCACTTATCAAAGTAAGTTTAATTCGAGTCAGGTCAAAATTGCTATGTGGGTTATAACTTTAAAGTTTGTGCAATCATTCGGAATAAACAAATCACCTCTTTGACCATTAGATTACAAGTATTGAAAAATGAGATTCCGCCAGACCCTCCATGTGGGGGCTCAACCCCAAATTCTCGACAACACATCCTAACTTTAAGATTTTGAGGTAAAAAATTGATATAAAATGTGCAAAACTCCACTTACACGCTTCTAATTTTGACTTTATAGCCCCCAAACTGAAAATCCTGGCGGAATCCTTGATTGCAATATCTGAGGATACAAGTAACAGGAATAGAACGTATGTCAGGAATTCTCAAGTCGCTCCAGTTTTGAAAATTCGACAGGAACAGAAATTCTATGCAGATACAAAAGCATTAATTAATTTAATACATCTTCAGGAGCATTGACACAGAGAAAAGCATTTGAATCAGAGGGCAAAAGAACATCTTATTTTTGCAAACAATTAGAGTCTCAGAGTTAGTTTAAACAAAGTTCGTTATGACAACAATTCTTTGACCTTTGGCAGGCTGGGTGTTCAGTTCCCTTTGGATGCCTTTGTCTCAGCACGATAAGGTGTTCGAATGACGTGGAAGGAATAATGTAGTCAGCAATTAAGAATAATTAAGTGACCCTTATGAACTCTGTGTATCTGTGTTGTCAGGGAGAGAGTTTCGTCACTTCAGAAATAAAGTCTTTGAATTAAACGAATTAAAGCTGGGTGGAAAATTGAAATTATTTAGTACATCATATTACTACTGCGATTGGCACTTCTTGTTCCTTCCAGTCTGAATTACCAATAAACAATTCTATATCTGTAGGTATCATTGTAACGGAAACAATTGTAATAGTTATTTACGCTTATAAATAAAATTATATTAGTTGGGATATGTATTACTTTAGTACATATAATAACAATAAAACATTAATACTGTTTTTTTCTACTTTTCAAAGTACTGCATGCCGTAGAGTATATCTTGAAGCAGTCAGACAGAAATAGTTTTGCAATGTGCTTGATGTTCGGAACCGATACCGAAATATCAATGTTTATGTATAAAGTGCTTCTCAAAAATATCTTATGACGTCACTCACATCTTGCATGATGTACGTTGTCACAATTTAGAATTATGCTTACCTTTGCCACCCCTGGAATTGAATTGTATAAATTCTCCTTTTGCTTATTTTAGAAATCATATTGTGCGTACAGAAAACAATAATTTCTAAAGCCGAACATTACGCGAAGTACGCTGCAAAAACTGTACCTTTGAATTGTGGGTACATAATGCCGATTGTGTATCCACAATTTTTTAGAATCAGCGACGGGCACAGAGATTCATATTTTACCATAGTTTTTTAATAATCTCTTCCCTCCCAAGAATTGGGAGGCAAAGAACCGCCCCTCTAAACCCAACCCTGGGCTCGTCACTGCCTCTAAAAATGTGGGTGTATCCACAAGTCAAAGGTACAGTTTTTGCAGGGTATTAATCGAAGATGTAATATGACGTCACACGAGGTTTTACGAACGCACCGAACAAAATGTATATAAGCAGCTGCAGAGCTGCTCTGAATCAGAACTCTTCGGGCAGCAATCCGCAACAAACTCTTATTACCTTGAATCTCTTATTCTTTATTGGTTCATACCTTATAATCCTGCTTTATCAATAGTTGCCTTATAATCTTATTCTACAACCTCTTCCTGACTCCGGCTAGTCTTTAGATAGGCAGGTCCTCAACCTATTCCCAGTGTCGGCTTGTCTTCAGGTAGGCAAGTAGACGCTTTCCTGGCCCCGGCTCGTCTTCGGGTAGGTAGGTAGGGGTCCTCAACCTATTCCCGACTCCAGCTCGTCTTCAGGTAGGCAGATAGGAGTCTTCAACCTATTTCCAGCTTTGGCTCGTCTTCAGGTAGACAGGTAGACGCTATTCAAACCTTAGTCCATCTTGAGTTTCTCCTTACTTCTTCTTTTTCCTAGAATACTAATTAATAATTGCCTTTCAGCATCGTATCGGATAATTCCACACCAGAAATCGAGTCAGATTTAGTATAAAATACTCTACTGGGTCCACACCAGCAGCATCTGATGGACGTCCCTTCGGGTCCTCTACATAATTTGCACCCAGCACAGAGGCTCGAAAACCGAGCGGATTTTCATACGTTATGTTTGAAAAGTAGCAGTCGCATGATGGAAAGTGATGAAGATAATGATGTAAGTCCAAAGAGACTGCCAGCCCAGGAGAACCTGATGAAGGCAATCCTCGCAGAAGCAGCAGCAGAATCAGGAAGAGAAAGGAGGCTAAGATGAGCGAATCGGTAGAACAGGGCGCAACAAGCGCTGAAAAGGAACCACCACAGGAGAAAGGAGCTACTAGTCCTATATTGCAGCAGATATTAGAAGGATTCAGCACCCTGAATGAAAATTTCAGCAGCTTGAAGCAAGATTTCAGAGCACAAGACCAGAGAATAAACCAGAAACTCAGCAGCTTGAATGAGAATTTTGGTGGCTTAAAGCAAGAATTTAGTGACTTCAATGAAAACTTTAAGAGCTCTAGACCAAAAAAAATATCGTATGAAAGAAGACCAGGAACGAAAATTCAATGAACTGAAGACCGGTATCGAGAATAAAGTCGATGGTTTCCGCCAAGAATGCCAGGCAGGCTTTGACCAATTGAAGATTCAAACTGATGTTATGGAGGAGAAGTTAGATACCTACGTTGAAAAAACTAATGAGCAATTTATAACCATATAAATCAACATAGGAAAATCAGATGAAAGATTGGCTACCGTGAAAACAGATATAATAGACATAAGGACTTCAATGGAAACCAATAAGAAAGAAAAGCAACAGACAGAAAATTTAGAATTAGAATTGAAACAAAACGTAAAGAAAATAGAAGAGGGAGTTAGAAGAAGGTTACCTTATCGATCTGCAGACAGTATTCAGCTAGCAAGGTAACAAACTACACACCGGATGAGTGATCACGCAGAAAACTCTCCTAAGACATTCTACCATTCAGAAAAAGAGGTCGACTCGAGAAATCAGAATCGAAGACTACAATCACGCTCCCAGATGGAAGAGCAACGTTCAAGAGTTCAGTCCATCAAAATATCTTGAAGAGCTCACCCATTACTTCAAAACCGTTGGAGCCCCAAACACCAGAGGAGGACTACAGATATATCTTCGGGCGAGCTATGACAGGAAGCGCCGAAGGTTGGTTCATCTAGTAAAAGGGCAAATTAATTGCTATCAGGATTTCTGTTATAAATTCATTCAAAAGTATGCAGATAGAAAGAGTATAGAAAGGAGAAAGAAAAGAGTCTGTCAAGACAAACCTGATTGGAACAATGTGAAAAATCTGGAGCAAGAAACTGACAACTTCAAAGCCAATTGTTTGAAGGCTTTTTGGCATCTTTGGCTCGAACTGAAAATTCTAGTATATATTTTTCGAGATAAAATATTAACTAAAGAGAATTTTGATGATGACACTCTAAAAAAAGATATTGTAATATTAGCATTATCGTAAACTTAAAGATAAAATGTAACTATTTTGGAACCAACACTTTTTCTGGTTGCAATTACAAAAACATCTATTGTTAAGCATTCTTTTGTTAATTTAACAATACTTATTGTTTGTTATCAACCGCTTACTATACGCTAACTAGCAATACTTTATAGTTAATCAATCATCAATATTATTAAATTTGCAATTGACAACCCGAAATCTAGTAGCTTCAACTATTCGCACTGTTGGATGTACAATAGTGTGTAGTTAAGTGTTCGTAGTAATAAATGTTTCGAATGCTAATAGTACACCAACAACAAAAATCTCGTTGGGGAACAGGCGCTACAATCTAGAATTTCATCATACTACATAAAAACTTTCTGCTCCTAAATGAGTAAAAGGCTATGGAATTTTTTTATTTTCCTAGCCGCAGCTAGGACCCATCCGAGGGCTGAACCCTCTATTTAGGGAAGGGACTTTAGGATACTGGAAGAGAGGTAGTTACAATGTTGTGTTAAGAGATGTTTTGGTATTACAGTACTTTAATTATTCAAATCATTCTTTTATCATTGGCCATTATAAGCTTTGCTCATAATCATACTCTTCAGGTAGGATTACTTAATTATTATTGCATGAGGGACGAATATGAGGTGAATTACACGTGACAACACTTCAGTACACCTAGAGACGGATGGTAATTTTGTTAATAATGAGTATTGTTAATAATATGGTTTAAAATATTGGAAATTTAACAATAATCAATCAATATTTTTGAGTGGTAGGTGCCCCCCACAGAAGATTGGGGACACTCCCACCTGGGTTGGTAGGCTCACCACCGAGCTCGATAGATGGCAACATGTGGGCAAACGACGCCACCTGACGGATAGACAATAGACTCTCGCTCTTTCTTGTCTGGCTACTGGTGAAGAAGTAACGTTTTTCACACGCTCTCAGCATGATAAAAGAAAATATGTTTACTTGCCGGCTAAGGGTTTGTGAAATATATCTATGTGATGCACAGTATTGAAGTGTAGCGGGCAGGAACTGAACAATGAAGGTGAACTACATGCGATTTACGGTATTACTTAAAGAAGTGGACAGAAATTGAGTGATGAAGGTGAACTGCAAGAACTACCAAAAATTACTACAAGAACTTCAAGTGTCCAGAGTGCTAACTATCAGTTGCTGTTCCTTTGAAAGACCACGTTTTCCAAGCAACAGATGTATACAATGTGTGGTTATTCAAATTCGTAGCTTTAGTCTCAATCAGGGAGTACGCTAGGAATGTAGTCGAAGGGGTGTGTGTAAAGTTATTGGGGGGTGTAATTCATATTCACTTATACACTATATTATACAGTCATCCATTATATCTTACCATGTATGCATATATGCGCGCGCGCGTGTGTGTGTGGGTATGTGTGCGCGCGCGCATTTCTGTTTGTCATACTTTTCAAAATGAGAATTGTGCATAACCACATCAGGACAACTTCATTAATTGTGTGTAAATAGCAAACACTATTATTATTATTATTTTGAATTACTTGCGAAGAAAATCAAACAACTTATTCCTCTGTCGTGAGGTAGGAATCTGATTTTAGACTACGAGGAGATTTGGTCTTCACGCTTAGGATCATTTGCATCGATTAGAATGAATTAGCAATACAACTAATATATTTCAAATAATTTTATATATTCTTATTTGTCTTTTTGCACTTGTCTGGCTTTTGTAAGCCTTAATTTGGTAAAATTTGGACAGATATCTACTATTAAATTTTAATTACTATGAGAGAGATTATTTACCTCAACTATGTCTTTAGAGCAAAAAATAATACATTTTAAATATAAGTAAGCTCTACTTTTCTCAAGCTCTCCTGGAGTGTATATCAAAATCACATCACAATTGATAAAATAACTTAGTGGAAATTGTATGCACTTCTTATTCCAAGGTTCTCGGATCGATGCCCAAAGTAACCGACTTCATTGAAGCTTTCCAAAATAAATCCTGAAATCAGGGCATCCACTTCCACAAATTCAGTTCTTCCTAACAGTGTTAAGGTGAATTGACCTACGGGTTGTAAAATATCAATTTTAGTTTTTTTCCGGAATACTCAATGAGAGGCAGAAACAAATTAAAAATGCAAAATTCAACTTTTGACCAATAAGGTTATTTTCAAGTTAGTCGCTAACATCTATAAACGTTTGTATATTTCCGGAGGAACGTTTCTGGTATCTATTTTTCACTTTTCTGCCGCTACAAATCAAAGCATTGATGGACGTTTGAATAAAATTCTTTAAACTTTCACGACGAGAAAATACGAGAATTACTCATGATCTCGTTTCTTTTTCAAATCATGCAGAAATTTGCCACACCGACGTTTCGAACACCTACAATTATGACTACTAACTAAAACCTAATATTAAGACATTCCGTAGAGCGCCAAGGTGTGCCAGACGGTTTTTAGCTCGGGCTGAGCCTGAGATGCTTGAATGCCATAAATAAAATAAAATTCAAACGGCTTTTCGTTGGGTAGTATGTAGTCAGCGCATCATCTCTCGTCGCAGCTGTACTTTGGCTCCCATGATCCTAATTTGCTCCTTTTTGTATTCAAAGTGTCTCCCCATTATTTATCACGATACTGGATAAGTACCAAAATTCTGCGAATCGAACCCGGAACCGCTCTCACCAAGGGCGAGAGCGTTAACCATGTGGATATCCGGAAGCCAACTCAGAAACAAATCCTTGCTGGACCACGCCCCCCCCCCCCGTTTCGATTTCCAAACCGCAAGAAAGAAAGAAAGTGTCAAATCATAATAAACAAACACTATATATGTGAGTATATGTCTAAACATCACGAGCTTAAACTACAAGTCCAGCAGCGTCAACACTTCCGAAGATTTATTTATTTCTGGTATCTCCACATACAACTCGGAGACTCTTTTACATTGGAGCTTAGCAACAACAAGCATGAACAATGGGAAAGGAAACGGACATAGCCTTGAAATAACATATGATCCCAGCATTTGCCTGATAAGACTTGAAAACTTCAGTCAGGATGGCCGTCTTCAGGAATGGAACCCTGGACCTCCGGAATGCGAAGCCAATGCCAATGCATTGAGCCATGACCACTCGGTGTTTCATTTCATATCGCTTTTGTTTCACAAAATGTTCGTTACCGTAGACATGGATGAATTGGACCTGTTTTCTCTTGAGGGAATGATGAAATAAAACCCTGAAGAACACAGATTTTGGTATTGGGAAGGTCGGCGCATCAAGTTTGTAAACATTGTTACTTTTATTTCCATTTATTTAGTTATGAAACAAAGATTCACTTAAATTAGAAAAATAAATGCATATGAACGAGCTCCTAAGCTTAGTTCCTTTATTTTAGTAATCCTGCTCTTCATTGTGACGCGTTTCGCCTTTTCCACTGTGCACACAAAACAACTGAATAGATAATAAGTGAATTTTGATGTGCATCTGAAGTGAGTTTATAATCTCTGCACTCTAACACCGCAGGGAGTAGTCACAAAATAGGTGTTTTCATACCGGGATGTTTATTGTTTTCTGCCTTATTTCTTCTGATGGAATTTTGTGAGGCGACAAGAAAACAATGTAGCCAAAAGAAGTTATTTCTTCGGAATAAATACAAATCAGCTACCATAAGGGGAGGGGGGGTTCAGAGATTTTCCTTAGGGTGTGTTGTCGAAGTCTAGGGAGGGTGTTGTGAGGTGTAGCGTACTCCCAATCACCATGGTTAAAGTAAATCCTCTCCCACTCATTGCTATTGTAAATAATTGAGTAATTTTGTAAATATATCTCAGTAGTTGATTCGATTGTTTCTGTTCAGTGGTGTGCCCTTCTATTCGTTTTCCACGGCCTGTTCGTGTGATGACAAGCTACAGGTAATGAAACATCGCCAGGGACCATGACCCCTCTACCTTGCCGTGGCATTGTACCAAATTCCCTTGTACGACAATTCCATCCCAAATTGTATTACAAAGGACGCGTACATTTGACATTGCTGAAACGTCACATATCGTATATATGACCACATTTTTGGTTACGACAATGATAGTTTTTGTAAAAACGATTAACAATACCGCTATTGTCCCTGGTACCTTAGTAATTTTTAGGTGGACTGTATGTAGATACGCCAGATTGCGACACCTCAGAATTCATTAGGGTTGCCAACTATGGGAAATAGAATTACCGGCACAGCTAACTAGGTATGAGGGGTTGCATAAACAACAGGGGACAGAAACAGACCAGAAAAAGTACAGAAGAGTAGAAGTGCAACTTCTTGTGCAGAAAAAAGACGTAATCGAAAACCAGGATTGGTGAACAATACCTAAAACACCACTTCCCACTGTAAAATATAAATATTGTAAACTAGAATACCTCAAGTTGAACAGCTCAAAATTTGACGCAACTGATTAATATGATGTATTTTCCCAGAGAAAATATAATGGCAAGTAAACCACAATACCAGCAACCCAAAGAAAATAATTAGAGCCATATAATGTAGGCCTATCTAAAAAAATATTACCAGAAAATTTAATAAAAAATGGGGGCAATACTTAGCATAAATTGTGCAGAGGGATAGCAAAGAAATTAATCCACTTCTTTTTCTGAAACAGGACAAATAAAAATAAAACATCCAACAGACCGGGAAAAGGGTGATGGCAAATCTGAACTGGAAACTCGGATTCCAGATCTGACTATCGTCTCTGGCAGAGATCATCATAATTTATAAATAAAATAGCGGTCATATGTTAAGTCGGTGAGACTTCTGTATCGGCCACAGATTTTAATCACAAAATTGGTACCATTTTTAGCCCTACAGGTGAAGTACCTGCATCGCTACCCCTGAATAATAATAATAAAAAGGAAATTAATAAGTTTTTACGAAAGAAGTTAAGAAATATTTAATGCGCTATCCTTCAGTTCTGACAGTAATAAAAGCACTATCTGTAGGGTAATATTTTATATCACGTGCTCTTGTTCTAAGATGTAAATTTAAAAAAAAGTACTATACGCTAGACAAAGTACATTAATTGTATATCGTTAATAAGCGGTAATAGAATAAACGATAAAATTAAGGGAAGGTGTTCTATTATGAAAATAAAGGTTGACTTCGAGATTTTAGGTTTTTTTTATAGGTAGCCGCAAAATCTCTATGAAGGCCACGTGTAAGACGGTCAACTAATGTTCAGAAAATTACCGGTCGCAATAGTGCCGGTGATAGCTTGGTACCGGTCACCGGCCCGATAGAAAAAATTACTAAAATTTCCGGCCAGACCGGTAGAATACCGGCAATTCATGATCAGCAAGATATTTGATCTCACAAAGTAGCATATCTTCACTTACGCCAGTTTGTGAGGTTGTACAGTTTAGAATACAGATAAGCCAAAACAAAATTGTCAATAACTAATGTTCTATTAGATATACAGATACGCCATTTCGTATGGAGACAGACACCGACATGTGCAACTATCTGGTGTCAATAAGTCAAAATACCAATTTTCTCAGTTAATTATGTCACCTAGTGAGATTACCGATATTCCACAAGATTTATCATCTTTTTTACGTATCCAGATCTTTCTTTGTCACTCTGGTGGTAATATATTTACTAGGCCACGCACGACATTATTCATTTCCGCTTTGCAACTCTGTAACTCTGTTCAATCTCCTCCAATATTCATAAAATACGAATTTTTAGATTTTTTTAAAAATTCATAAAAAAATTAAGGACCATTATCATCTTCCATATTTTGTACACCTTTACTTTACTTCGATATGTACTAGTGTACCAAAAAAAAAACTTTAACATTCAACCCCACTCATTCGAAAAAGCACTCCGAAAACGAGTTTTCTCTAAAATCTGACATTTGGTGACCCCTAGCTCCAAAACGGCTGGAGGGTTGCCCATGATTGCATTAACTGTTTTACTAGGGATGGCTAATATTTTACGGAACCATTCCATGGAACGGATTCCGATGATAGAAAAAGACCGGTTTCGGAGGAACTGTATCATTTGTTGTATGTGTGACCAAAAGAAAACAAAAAAAAAAAAATAAACCATTCTTCTAGCTCTTTTTTTTTTTTTTTAAGGCAAGATTCAGTGTGCTTATGTATATTCAGTTATGTAGGCGAATCAGAGCAGAAGATAGAAAATTAGTTATATATCGGAGTGATTTTATTTCAAAGAAAAATATTTGAAATTGAGACAATATTCCACAGGTATATATTTTCAAAGTTTATTTTTCGTGTTTAAACTTACAGTACTGTAGTTTCTTTAATTGAGAATTGGTATAAAAGTATATATAAATTATAATTGCAGTAGATATATTTTGAATTATGCCTTTTTATTTTATATTCATTATGTCTTACTACCACTCTGGTATAAATATACATAAAAAATAACCAGAGAGGGTACCTGGCAACAGTACTGACAGTTGAAAATCGTTAGAGAATAAAAAATAGGGTAGTCGTGAAACGAAGTGACTATTAAATAAAATCTAAAGTACATGGGATAATGCAAAATATTTGCAATTAAATTTATTTTATTTTATTGTCATCATATTTATTAATTTTCATATCAATTACCAACCTGTATATATTCTCTTTCTTTGTCTTCCTGTATGCAAACTTCCAAATAGCAAAACAGTTCCGCGGAACCGTTTTTTGGAACGGTCCCTTCCCTATAAATATAACTGATAGGAACCGTTCCTACCATCCCTATTTTTAGTCAGTTTGACAAGGGCTTTCAGTAAATATAAGCACTGGACAAACACCACGCGCGTCGCTTTTCTTCGCTTTCTCTCGTTTCCTCCCACTGTCTCCAGTTAATCAATTCTCCCACCATCAACAATTCGGCCTGAGTCAAGGTAAAGTTAATTCATTTTAATTTACTAAACTAGGACTTCCCTGACAGTGTAATGTTAATAATTTAATTTTCTGCTGTTTAAGCTCATCATCATAATATTCAGCCATTTTCTATTCACTGCTGGATGAAAGCATCTCTATGCTATCCTCATCCATGTAGCTCCTGAAAAACGCTTGATTTCATCTATCCATCTAGCATTTGGACGTCATCTCGGTCATTTCTTTTCTCTGGGAATACAATGTAGTTCATTTATCGTGCATCTTGCATCGCTGTTTAAGATATTAACTATTAATTATATATCCTCCACCTCCTTCAATTAATAATAATAACAGCAACTATTTCTTCTGTTTTTTTAAAAAATGATTGAAAACAACAATACTTTTTCTCAATTAGTGTAGTTAATTCGGGCCACGGTGGCTCAATTAGAAGAGCGCTCTACTCTGGAGCTAGGGTTCGCCGGTTCGCGAATTTTACGTATGTGGATGAAACTCGCGACCGGGGGCCGAGTCATGTTCAACCACCAATCAAGTTCTTTATAATATCCTCTAGTCCGCTGCTAGCTGTTTAGTGTTCAGTGCTGATAACTACCAAGCCGTCAAATATCCTTGTTGAGAGAAGTTAGGAGGCTTAAAATATAACTACAATTCTATCCGATCACTGCCTGTTGGTTTAACACTTATGATGGCGCACCGTGTAACTTGAGAGATCAGCTGTACTGACTAGAATGACTACATTTGAAAACTAATGCAAAGGGAAAACAAGCAATGAAAGTTACTGTCCGTATTAAATTAAGGAAATAGACATTGCTGTGAAGGAATTGTGATGACAGCTGCTACTCACTAACTGAAGATATAACTGCCAGTTATGTATCAAGAGTTTATAAGATATTTGATATCTTTGTAGAATAGTGTAAAATCTGGGAGGTAGATGGATCTCGAGTCTAATTAAAGATTTAGTCGGTGGTTTTAATTTGTAGATTGTTCTAGAATACGAATACATTGTGCTAAATAAATAGTACATTATCAAAGCAAAATTAATTAATACAAGGAGAAGTTACAATCTGACTGAGGGCAGAAGTAATTAGTCAATAGGCTTACATAGTAAGAAAACACAATATAAATGTATTTTCTAAACCCATCGGCATTACAACTTCTGCATGTAGTCCACAAAGTGGCAGTAACCTAATGTATACATACCACAGTAATTCTCCATATAAGCTACTTCTTTCTGATAGTGTTACATGTATTTTAGATATGGTTTCTTTCCTTATTTCGGATACGTAGAATACAGAAGGTGATGCAAAGCCAAGGGGTGACGTGATCGCAAGAAGATACGCCTCGTGGCTTTATCCTCTTGTACTCTTATTATTCCTTGATTTTACATCACATTCTAAATTCAACACATCCAAAATTAGGAAAGTAACAAAATTCGAAGCACATTTAACGCAATATAACATAAATACTTACCAAATATAAAGAATTACCCACATGAAGATTCAATGAAGCTCAATTTCATGCATAAATTACCTATTCCAATTACTATGGAAGACAGTCTCCTGTATTAAAACATTGTGCAGTGGTATATAAATGTCTAACCGGTGAAATTTATTGTTACTAACATCTGACATTCTTTCGCTTTTAACACCGTGAGTCTGTCTCATTTATTTCAAAGGAATTTGACGCTTTGCAGCAAACAACCAGCCATGTTGGGGAACAAAATACACCGAGATCCCTTGAAGAAAATAAATTCACCGATCGGCCCAAAGGAATAAAAGGATAAGAATGTAGTCCACTAACCCGCATGGCATAAAATAGTCAAGTAGCAAATTATTATGCAAGGGTACCGGCAAATGTATTAGCATTTTGTAAATAAAGAATATGTTCGTCTTACTCTAACCCCGATAATTAATTGAGCAGCACTTTTATGTAAAATTTGAAGTTACTCATACTGCATTCAAAAAGAGGAAAGCATTACTTCTTTGCATCACTTGTAGAAAATATTTGAACAGAAATGTTTGATATTCATTTCATTTAATTTACAGAAAACAACTAATGGATTGTAACTTGGTCTTTACACTAAATTCCAATCATTGTTCAGAGCTCGAACTAGGGGTACCTAATCATCATGGGCGCCCATCTTGTGGTTTTCAGAGGGGGGCAAGAATAAAGTGACAGTTTTTCTATGATTTACTAAAAGTTATCAAGAAAATAACCACTACAATATTTACTAAATTAAGGGCGCAAAAAGAACCATGTCATAAAGTACATTAAACCTACCTTAAAGTATACTGGAAGTTGATTGGAAATGCTTAAAAGAGTATAATAATGTCAATGACTTACTTAGTATACTTTAAGATATTATTTATTAAATATTTGTCAAATGTGTCCCCTGCAAAAGAACTCTGTCCCAAAGTATCCGTCCTGGTTTACTAAAGACGTTATTAGGAAACTCAATGTTAAAACAATTTATCATATAAAGTCTATACATATAAAATTGAAATTTCAAAACCCTACTATCAAGAATTTGTTCGATTGCGTAGGGAAGTCAAGAAAGACATATAAATAGCATATAAAACCTTTATATCAAATTCTGAAAAAAATATCAATGATGATCCAGGTTAACTGTGAAAATTTATTCAAAACAACAAAAATCTTCCCCCAAATATATTAAACTTTCAAGGTCAGATTTGTGTAACAATGAAGAAATAGGTAATACGTTTCCACAGTATTTCCAATCAGTATTTGTATCCTCTTCTCAACCGTTTAGTAATTTTGATAGCAAATCTGAATACTGCCTGTTGCTCAAATACATTTGAACGAAATAGGAAAGGCTGTCTAGAATCTAAAATTCAAAACGACAATTAGATCTGATGGTATACCCTCGTATATAGTGAAAGGATGTATTTATAAATTTAAATATTGCCTATTGATTGCGTTCAACTTGGCACTAAAACATGTATTTTCCCTTACAAATGGAAATCTGCTTTCGTTTGTCCTATACCTAAAACAAACAACATGTAACGAATTTCCCAGTTTAATAAATGCGAGCGCTCTTCATGCGG
>JAGDQP010023575.1:15658-28987 GCA_022664845.1 Lepisma saccharinum | reverse complement strand
CCTAAATAGGGAAGTGGAAAAGTTGGAGTTACTCTCGCTATCCTCGGATGTAGTCGGGTGAGGCTATACCGCTCAAGAGGTTGTGCATTCGAATCCCCGCTGGGACATGGCTGTTTGAGGAGCCAACCAACTCGTGGAAAGAAGTTCCATTTCATAGAACTTTTCATTATTAATGTGTTTATCCAAGAAACAGTCGGGATTTTATACACACAGAGCGATTATAAATTCCTCGAAGCGTTATGTTATCTTATATCAAACAAAAATAACGAAATTCGACCTCAATGATATCATTCAAATACTTTGGTTTAAATGCCTTTAAATGGTATTCTGATTTGAGTCGATTTAACCTATTAATGGAGCATATAAGATCTACGGACAGAATCTATTATGAAAGCGGAAATGTGAGCTTGGTTTCGATTTAAACCAAACCAGAGGGTACTAATTTTCTAAGGGGTGCCTTCCCCACTATTCTCTCTCTTGGCTTGATTGAAGATTATTATTAAACTTAACCATAAGTCCCGGCGTTTAAATTTCGGATGGCCAGATCGTGATCCAAGAGGATCCGTATATTTGGATCTCGGAGGCTTCAAATATTCGTGATTGGGATATTCAAAACTTAATCAGGATCCATTGGGATACCTGAAATTCGGATCGAGATATAGAAAACTCGGATTGAAATCCTAATCTCCGAAACCTGGATCTGAAGATCCACACCGTGGTCTTCGCGACAGATATCCAAGTCCGTTTATTTAAGTAGCGTATGTGGTGTACAATATTTGCATAAGCCTGAGAGTAATTCTGTCGCTAAATATTTCATGATTTAAAATGAAAAATTATTGTCAATAATCAGAACATATGCCAACTCTTTTATTTCGAAGGTACCATGGATGTTTAAGTAGTTCGAATCCCTTCCTTCCCACACACACAGACAAGAAATTTATAGACATAGCTACAAGAAAATTTAGATCAATGCACTTTCTTGTTGTTTTAGAACAGTATGGAAAAATTTGTGCAGACAGACAGAATTACATATATCACATTCATATGGTGTGATAGAAACAATATGCGGAATGTTTCAAACTTTGGTGTGGGACTTAAAGCCCTTCATTGTTGTTAACACTGTTTACATCATTGTTATGAAAAAGAGAAAAGAAAAGAAAGAAATCTGATCCAGAACTAATTTATGATGCATTTAAAGGTGTAATTATTTAATGTCTATAAAACTGCATTGCGATGGGGACCTAGAGAAGATTATTTTGATCTAATGAAACGATAAATTCAATAACAAGAATGTATATTCTTTGAAGTCGTTACAGTCTCATTTAACATATAGTTCATGTCCTGACTAACAAAGTACATTGAAATTCATTTCATATCAAGTGAATGGAGGAGACTGTTCTACGAAAAGGAAAAGGCTATGTTGGCACACTTCTCTTATAAGAGAGTTTCCATCTCCAGGCTTTCACTTAAGGCTCTCTTCACACACATACTGTGCTTTTGATGTAGTTCGTAGATTATAATCAGTCTTGTTGTTGACGTAACAAGCCAAACATGTTATCTTCATTACCGTCTCAAATTAATTTCTCTCTCTCTCTCTCTCTCTCTCTCTCTCTCTCTCTCTCTCTCTCTCACTCACGAAATGCTTCTTTAAGTTCCTTTGTCTTGCATTCGAATGTTATATTACACCAAAAATATAAAACTTTAGTCTTTTTATAGTGGAAGAAGGGAAAAGAATGTGCAGATGTGAATTTTAGATCCACTTCTCGAACATACAGCACGTAGGCTATGCAATTAATTCTTTGGGTACATTTGACTTTGTCGGGCGTTTGCATATTAAAATATTAAACTAACTTGTCCGTCTGTCTACTTGTCTTTCTAGAATGTTGAATTTTATTTCACCCCAGGCTTAGGCTGGGATAGCGTGGCGGAGAGGATGTTGGAATCTAGTCAACCAGAGTCTAATTTGTATGTATCATCCCGGTATTTGCCTGCTGTGACTGAGAGACAACCCTGGAAGAACCTCAATCAGGATTGTCTTCAAACCTAGCCTTCGTGGTTCAGATGGTAACGTCGCGGACTTCCGTTCGGCAGTGGGTAGGCGTATCGGTTCGAATGCCACGGCCGACCATCCTGATTGAGGCTTTCCAAGATTTCCCTCAGTTTCACCAAGTGAATGATGTCTGAAGAATGGTTCTGACCGATAAATTCCTGATCTTTTATACCAGGATTTTTCAACATGGGGTGTGCAAAAGGGTCGCGAGAGGAGGTGAAGAATTAATTTAATTATAGAGTTTTGTAGATGAAAACTAATAAATTTCGGAAAAGGTATTTTATTTTGCTTCCTGTTCTTATAATTAATAAAGGTAATGTAATTTGTTGAATACCTTTTGGATAATATAATAAGGATATATATCATCAAATACAGCAAATCAAATGTCATGTTTTGAAATTAGAAAGAAATATTACACAAAATTAAAAAAAAAAGCTTTAAAACGTAAACAAAACTGAGAGACAACCTCAAAATTGCTCAAGTTTAAGGTTAGAGCGAAATCTGAGACTGTTTTAATTTAACCAGTTTGAAATGTTCGATTCAATTTTTGAGACACAAATTATCAAGTCATCTTTTTCAAGTGATAAACGGTTTCAGATCTTTTGTTTTAATATTCACCATTGAATATAAAACTTTGGTAAACTCTATTGTGTGTGGCACATTTTTAGTAACTTTTGACTTCGGCTCGTCACGATTAAATAAGTGGCACACAAATATCCATGCCACGTCCCAGGTGGGATTAGAACCTACGATCTTGGAGACGATGGTCTAACGTCTCAGACCACACGACTACCTCGATCGGCTCACCATCAAAGAAAAACAAAGTTCATACAAGTACGAAGTTGCAAATGGAATTATCATATGTGTGTGAGGGGTAGCAGACATGGTAAAAGGGTGTCTCAGGATGAAAAAGGTTGAGAAACGCTGTCCTATACCTAACCTATCCCAGGCTGAGCCAAAGATGCCAAAAGACCTTAAAAAAATCGATTCAAATTCAAGATTGTCTTAAATAGGTTCTGTAAAAACGACTATTGTAGATTTAGAAAACACGATTTTACTAGGAAACGATTTGGGCCTTTAGTTTAAGTAAATATATTTATTTATCTTCAATATATTTAAATATCATCCATCCATCCGAAAATATACGGTGAAACTTGGAAATTTGATTCCACTCTTAATCTCATGAAGCTTTTCATGCGCAGTATATGCGCGGGAAACTGCAAAATAGTGCTGGTTTCGTAATAGGCCTAGGCAGGACCCGACTACTAATCTCCGGAAGCGGCCATCGTAATATTTCTTTTTCTAGGTTTCTGTCTGTTTCTAAGTATTGATATGAGAAGATCAAAGCTACAAAAACAGTGAATTTCGAATTTTTGTAACTACTTTTTGGAACATTGCTACCGGTCATTCCACCATCACATATTTAACTTCATTTTCTTAATTACTTTTCCATTTAAATGCAAATTTGGTGCCATTTTTATTTTAACACTTACAGTAATATTAATTCTTTTATATTGCTCTTATATCAAGAATAGGAACAGAAAACTTGTCTTCTTTGAACTGCATGAATTTATTTTAAAAATTGCTGTCACGCGCGGGACACGTAAAGTCAACAAGAGCTTTAACAGCAAACACTTTGATCTGATGATTCGCTCTACCAACTGAGCTACGGCCGCTCAATACTTTATAATTTTCTTTAAGGTTTACAATAGATTAGTTGCAACAGCAAATAATTTCTGCACAACAACCTAATTTTCTTACAGCGTAATCTATGTCCCGATAGCATACGAAAGGATACAGCTGTGTGTCCTTCAGCTAAATCCTAAAGTGCTCTTCAGCTAGTCAAACGCAACATCGTTGCGGGTTAGTAGTTATATTAGGATAAATAGTCCTTATTAAACTGCTTTTAAAATATATAATATACAGAAATATATGAAAATAGCAATGGGGTATTGTATTGTAACCTGACTTCCGTCGCTGTGCAAAATTTCGTCATTGTATGACGTAGGGGAATGAGTTAAATTAACGTTGCAAGATTTGAGGACATGATGAACCATTGTGAATTAAAGAAAAGTATGCAACAAATCACGGGAGGATAAATCCGGGGAACGAGGAGCCACAATCCCTTGCTTACTGTGCGCTCTTCTGTATACATTTCATGTACCAACGCCAGAAATTCGTTCGATGTGTGACATGTGTAGAGTTGCCAGGTTTTTAGTATGCCAATACGGGATAGGTTATGACAGTTAACTCAAGGAAAATTCGTTATTCTGATTGTTATGCAATTCTCACAACACCAAGAAAGAAAGAAAGAAAGAAAGAAAGAATGAATGAATTCAGGGAAGCCCTCAGAACAGTATTATTGAATTTTAAGCATATAAATTACCGTAATTAACAAAGTGCTAAATATTTAAATTCGCATACATTAATTTTTATTTAGTTTTTAATATTATAGGTACCAGGTGCGTAAATATGAAACCGAAATTTATGTACAAAAAAGACACAGTGATTGGATGACAATGCTAAGAACTATTTTATTCGAAGTATTGGGCATCGCTAGCAATACATTTTTGCCATCGTTCCGGCAATGTGTGGATGCCAGACAAAAAAAAAACTGTGCTTTTTGCTGCAAACCAGTCATTAAGCCATTTTCGTAAGATGTGAAGCGCTGCTCACCAAGTGCGTGTCCCGTGGATGCAAATAAGTGAAAATCGTAAGGCGCCAAGTCTGATGAGTAAGCCGCATGCGGAAGGATTTCCCAGCCACACGTCGCAACCGTTCCCTTGACCGGTTTTGCTGTGTGCGAGGGTGCATTATCGTGAAGCACGATCACTTTATGTTGTCTTTGGTCATATTCTGGTGTTTTTCACGCAAAGCTTGATGCAAATCGATCATTTGTTGTCGGTAACGTTGGGTATTAACGGTTTCGCCAGGTTTCAGCAGTTCATAATAGATCACTCCCTTCTGATCCCACCAAACACAAAGCATTGTCTTCCGTCCATAGCAATTTGGTCTTGCAGTCAATGTCTCCGGTTCTCCTGGAGTTACCCATGATCTTTTACGCTTAGGATTCGTCACTTTTCGTCATCAGTCACAATTCGATGGAGAAATTATTTCCTTTTGTACCTGGCGAGTAGAATTTCGCAAGTGGTTTTTCGGTTTTCCTGCTGTCGTTCAGTCAGTGCATGTGGAACCCATCTTCCCACCTTCTGAATCTTGCCCATGGCTTTTCAATGTGTGGAAACTGCTTCTCATGTCACATTTAATTGATCCGCGGGTTTTTACGTTTGAGCGTCATCCTCATCCAACAAAGCTTGCAATTCGCTGTCTGCAAACTTTTTCGGTGATCTTCCACGTTCTTCGTTTCTCACGTCAAAATCGCAACTTTTAAATTTTGTAAACCACGCATAGCACTGTGACTTACCAAGAGCATGATCACCGTAAGCTTCGACAAGCATGCGATGCGATTCTGCAGCAGTTTTCTTTAAATGGTTACAAAAAATCAATGCTGTCCGCACATCGTAGTTTATAGGTACAAATTGCGCCATGTTCAACGCTATTAAACACTACACTATGACATGAAACTTGTCTGGTTGTGAGTTGCAAATCGTTATCAGCAGTCAAAACAAGCAAGTGGCGCCAAAGACGCAGTTTTACGGTAACCACAGTGACAGCTAACGCCGTCTATGCACAAATTCCGGTTTCATATTTACACACCTGGTATTATTAATGTATACACTTTTAGCATTTCCGAGTAATGCTGCATCTCCCTTAATCAAGTCATGAGATTTCTGACAACTATGAACAAGATTAAGTGAAACTAGTATTTCTGGTTCATCCGAGTTGCTGCCAGCTTTCCATTTGTTTTTAAAAGTTGGAATAACTATGTAAACAAATGACTATCAACCAGGATTAAATATTTCTCATGAGAAAAAAAATCGTCATAAAAATCAACTAAATTAAAATCTTAACAAATCTCAGAGTAGCAAAGCAGTAATGATCTCCTCAAAACTTAAGAGTAGCAAAGCAATAATGATTTCTTGAAAACAAGAAATTTAATTATTACCTTTCAACAGTAAAGCCCCTAGTTTCTTAAATGTATTAGCATCACTCTAGCCATAAATTTCTTCAGTAATTCTGATGGAAACGTCTAACGCAGCCGGCTAAGAAGTCAAACTTCACAGAATCAAGTGAAGTGCACAATCGGTAAATACATACTTATCATCACGGCAGAAGCGAAATGTTTAAATACGGGACAAAAGGCGTCCCGTATCCTGTTAAAATGGGACAGCATTTCTTATCTCAAAATACGGGAAATCCCATATAATACGGGACACCTCGCAACCGTAGACATGTGGCTCCATCTTGTATCTTGTTAGAAGTAAGAGTCGTAAGTTCGTCGTAAAACTGTTGCAAGAAACGACGATAAACTGCATTATTCACTGCTGAGTGTTGATCCAAAGGACACTGGCCCCAATAAACGTGCCCCTGAAATTGTACACCAAACACCAACTTTGTGATCATGGAGGGGTGTTTCGTGCAGGATATGTGGATTATCAGCAGACCAGTACCGTGTATTCTGCGCATACACGTAATTTGATAAATGGAACCATGCTTCATCGGACATAAAGTACAGCAGAGGGTCCAAACGTCCGTCCACAATCATTATCTTTTTATATATTTATTGTGATGAAACATTACCCCGCCAATTACAGTACATAACTCATTTACCTACCTATATCTGGCTCCTTCAGTTCCTGGTTACATGTACATGGTATGCTTTCAGCTTCAAAGACTTCAGCACATGCTGACACGTTCTTCGTTTCACACCGACCTGCTGGGATAGTTTCCAGGTAGACTTTGTTGGTATTCTAGTTTTCCTCTGCTGAATATCACGGACGACCTGCGATGTTCCCACAACATTTGGTTTTCACCTACTCATATTCGCAACAGACCCAATTTGATGCCATATTTTCACCAGTGAACACTGCGTTTCGCAGGTGATTTTGTTCATGGGTATTTGGCAGTGAAAGCCTCTTGTTTGTTCTTAATTGACTCCATCCGCACATAGTCTTCCACTATCACAATTCGCTCCTGCACGGAAAACGCTATCTTCTCGGCGACTTCTTTTACAGAACTGCTAAGCAGAGATTTCCAGCTGAACAACTATATATCAAAACAACTGCACATCGGGCGGCATCTACACTACTAGACTTTACATTTTACAATCCAAAACTTCCATGTTATACTATAACATTGAGATAATAATAATAATACTCTATGACCACGCCGGGCTACTTTTATGTGGACCGACCTGTAGAAACATACATGAAAGGATGAAAGAAATAGGATCTAAAAAGTCTAACCTTTACCTATTCTAGTCTCCCAAATACGACATGTTTCCATGTTGACATAGCTAGCAGTATCTGTTTTCGAAGATTAGGTCCGATTATGGGATGTGGAGTAGCGCCGAAAGCTGTTCTAGAGGGATGAAGCAACGAGTAGTTGATTCAATTCAGTTCAATGACCATGTAGACGTACTCCTACCAAGTGGTCGAATTTGCTACCATAAACAGGAAATAACCTTATGTAGTTAATTACGACGCGAGCGCATCGAGTGGGGACTTCCGGAAGTAACAGATAGTTTTACTGTAAGATATCTGTAAGACCCTTGAAATCGATAGACATATTTTTCGAGTAAATGTCGTCATTATTAAACGCTCCGTAGAACAGAGCTGAAATCGGGTTTCTTGTGGTGACCCGGTGACTAGGTCCGAAACTTGACAAGATTGACCCGGTCTGAGAAACATAATTAACTTCGAATTTTGGCGTCATATTTTTCGTGCTCCGGGGTTAACGTGTCCGGTCTATGTCACCCCTGACAGAAATACTGTTAAAAGGAAACAAAACTCTGTTTTGTTCTCTGAAGCCTTGACCCGGTGACCCGTTTAAACTCTGCCGGAGAAACATTTAATTTTGTGTAATATCAAGGAAATTGAAATTAAAAATATACAGAACGGTTATTCTGCCGGTAATACTTTACGGTTGCGAAAGTTGGAGTACGACCCTAGCAAATGAACATAAATTACGTGTATTTGAAAATAAGGTTTTGAGAAAGATATATGGGCCGAAACGGGACGAGATGACTGGAGAGTGGAGGAGACTGCATAAGGAAGAACTCCACGGACTGTACGATTCACCAGATGTAAAAATAATGAAATCGCGACGACTAAGGTGGTCAGGGCATGTAGCTCGGATGGGGGAAAAACGAAGATTGTATTCTATCCTGGTTGGAAGGTCCGATGGAAAGAGGCCATTGGGAAGACCGAGACGTCGTTGGGAGGACAATATTAGAAGAGATCTTCGAGAAGTAGGTGTTCGTGATGAAAACTGGCTTGATACCGCCCAGGATAGAATCCAATGGCGAACGTTTGTTACTGCGGCGATGAACTTGCGAGTTCCATAAGCCATAGAGTTAGTTAGTTAGGGTCACACTGGGGTCCAGGGAACCTCACAATTCTTCCTTGATCGATTTTTTTATAATCTTCTTGACAATAATTTGTTGATTTTCATTTTCTTGGATATTTTCCACTGTATCTAAGAACTAATTTAACCCTAGAGCGGTTACGTGGGGTCTCCTGTAGATATTTCAATTAGTTTTGTAGGAGTGATTTGTTACCGCCCTTTCTGTTCGTTTCCAGTAGCTGAGTTTTTCTTTCCACTCTACCTACTGGCGTCTACGGTGTTAGCCTACGATGAACTGTGTTGAAATACAGACGTACCATGGGGTCTGCGCGAAATTCTAGTCGAAATTTCATTTTCTAGTCTAAATTACAATAAGTAAACGAATCCAGCAAATAATTATTTTTAGTGGAAAGTATATTAGAGACACTAAAGAAGTTAATTCATCCCAAAGCGAATACCAAATCACTGGCGTCCGCACAAACCCCACGCGGCCGAATTCGTGAAACGTAAGAGCCCGCCCGCTGTAGGGTTAACAGTTCCAATTTATTTTATTACTGTTTACTATAATTTTCTTTCGCAAAGACCATAAAAATTTGTTTTTACCATAAAGAAGTCTCACTTTAGAATTTAGCAGATTATTTGGTTAAAATACATGTATATATGCATATTATTCAATCCACTAGTGGATGAGGCCTCTCCCCGAAGGGAGGAGTTGGTTTATATGCATATTATGTTAAAACAAAATACATATGTATAATTTAAAAAAGTACTTTGAGAGAAATCCTTATAAACAACAGTAAAAACTGCTAATTTTTCACATATAAAAAATATGTAAGAATTAATACAAGTTTTGAAAAATATTTTTGTGCAATAATTAATGCGGTGAACAAATAAAAAGTGGTCACGTGATTCTTTCAAACGGTTTAAGATTAAAATGTAATCAAAATATTCCCAAAGTAAAAGTACTTACGAAAAAGACAACTTTGTATCATCACATTTGGATGTAAAATGTACTGTATTATGCTTACTATGTAAATAAGCTCTTCAGCTTAGAAAAATTTTTCGTAGATTTAAAAATGACCTAGATTCAGAGACGCTGCCCTTTTCTCAGAAGAGTAATAGGAGCCGTTGCGTGCGGAGCTTGTGTCAAATGATGAAATAAAAATTCTTATTCTTTCTGCGCGTAATTTTGAACGATGTCATCCGGATATGGACTTACGTGTATGTATCCTGATCTAATGATCAAGGATAATACAGTTAATAGTAATCAAGAGCAAATCCCACTTAGTAAGTCAAATTCTATCAAAAGTCAAGAGAAATCAGTCAAGCCTATTGCCAAACCAAAGAGGAAATCACCCCAAATACAGAGTATGGTCAGTTTTAATTCTTCCATACAAGAGAATTAACTTCAGATCCTAAACCGGAACCAACGGATACTGGAAATTTCCAGCACCCTAAGAAACCTACCAAGATTCCTGAGATTAAGCCACCAAATGAAGTCAGTACTAGCAATCGTTTTGATGTCTTAACTTCTTATGATGATTCTGACAATGGGGATGAACCTGTCAAGAAGGAGAAGCCACCGGCAGTATATGGCATCTCCAATACCTACAATTTCACTAAATCGGTATCCAGTACATTCTCCATCGTGCCTAAATTTCGTCATGGAAACAACTGTGTCACCTTCCATGTGGCTACAAAGCAAGACTTTGAGAAACTTACCGCCTATTGTACACAAACGAAACTTCAATATGTGACGGATGTCCCTAAAAGGGACCGGCCAAATAAAGTTGTGATTAAGAAGCTGCCTGCAGACAATCCAGCTGAAGATATTCTTCAAGATTTAAGGGATTTAAATATTCCAATCCAAACTGTGAAACAAATGTCAAATAGAGATCGAACGTCGCACCAGAGAAGAACTCTTCCACTCTTTCTAGTCACATTACCACGTACCTTCAATCTTCAAGAAATATACAATGTTAATTACCTGTGTCACTATCGCATTGAAATCGAACAGTACCGGCCAAGGAAATTTATTCAATGCCATAGATGCCAAAGATTTAATCATACGCAATTCACTTGTCGTATGGATCCGAGATGCGTTAAGTGTGCTGGACCACATCTTACCACACAATGTACAAAAACTACTCGTACTGAACCAGCCAAATGTGCCAATTGTGGCTCTGATCATCCCGCAAATTACCAAGGATGCGAAACATTCCAGAAATACAAATCCAGTTGAGGTCCACCTCCAGTCAAGAAGAATCCAGATAAAGTTCCAAGTCAGAAAACTAATTTACAAAGTATAAATAAGGCACCACAGACAATTTCCTCTTCAGAAGTTTCTGGTAAAACAAATGTAAATAATACTGGTTCGTCCAACAAGCCTCTACTTCAGGGAGTAAATACCGAAGAAGTCAAGAACATCATACAAAATGGTTTAAAATCTTTACAAGATGCCACAGATCTCACCACAATTTTCATGATCTTCATGGAGACCTTTGCCAAGATTATGATGACACAGCCGTAATTAATTACTGCTTTAACTTGGATAGAATTCACATAATTTGAATAACAGCACATCTGCCTTACTTGGAGTTCCATCTTCACGTGATTCAAGTTCAGTGGGCAACAATTACTTCATTTTCTCCTCAATTCTGTTGTCATGGTTACAGAACATCTCAAATGCATCTCTTATACACTTCTTGAACATATCAAATGCTACAATGCGTCAATGGCGTCCTATCATTTCAACTACGTTCTCTCATCAAGCCATTACATTCCAAATTGAAGGCATGGGCTCACGCCCGAAACTTCTACTTTCAGTTCTAAAACGCCATATTCTTCTGTCTGTCTGTCTGTCAGACGCTGCTATCATGACTAGCAAAGTACGATGAGTCGCAAATTGGCTGTTGGTAGGAGGAGCATACCAACTTCGTATTTCGTCAAAGATATCGTTGTTTCCTAAGAAAAATAAACTGGGAACTCATGAATCCCATTAAATTCCATCATCTAATAACATCTAAATTACAGAATCCTCAAATGACTGCCTTTCCGACTGAAAACAATACTCCAATTCGAATCCATTTCAAAGACAAAGAAAATATGGATACATTTTCAAAAATTTCCAAAAATCAAACTTTGGAAAAGATGCAGAAATGGAATCTACGGAAGTGAAAAGGACCGTACCCCCACCATTCAAAACGAACCTACATTCACTTGTGTTTTTAAAGAAATCCCAACCAACACAAAAGCCAAGGATTTCAAACAGTTTTTGATAACAAAAATTCCTAAAACGAATCTTACGAGAATTAAGAATGATAAAGGTCCGTTACCGTTAATATAGTAAGAATATACACCAAGGAACCCGCCTTGGTGACTTAATAACCAACGGCATCACAGGGTTTTTTTTTTTTCGTTATAAAGTAGAAGCCTCTCGTTCTTCTTCTAGACCAGTGTCATGCAGAAGATGTCACCAATACCACGAAACACAAACTTGCCCTAATAGGGCCATTCGTTCTAAATGTGGAAAACCTCAACTTAGTATTATATGTTCAGTGCCACCTAATCCTAAATTTTGAGCCACCTGCAAAAAGAGGACGGCCAGTTCTATCTGCCCCCTGTGGCCCAAGCCACACAAACCAATATTCAAAATAAAACATATCGAAATCAACAACAGATAGCAACTCTCGCCACCAACACAGAAGAACAAAACACAAACAAGGAAATCAATAATGAATCACCCAGCTTGCAACAGGTTTAGTCACTTATTTATAGAAAAATACAAGAGCTCACCACCATCATGGCACAATGGGTATCTTCCGTACTCTCTCTAACCCTCACAGAGACGTCACCACAAAAATTAAATTCTACGATAAACGTAGCCTGAAGACCTGATAACATGTCATCTAAATATTTTAAAATCGGTTGATGCTCACATCTACGTGGGAAAGCAGTCCTTTACCAAGAAAGTGAAAACAAACCATAATAAGCAATGCTAGTCAAGATTCAAACCAAACCTAACGACACACAGTGTTTCCGATTCCAAAAAAGCTGGCCAAAAGTAAAAACAAAAGTAACTAGTTAGGGATTTTTTCATATTGAGTTGGTTACAGCACATCTGTAATGGTCAGAAATTATTTATGAACGAGTTTATTTCCTTTTACCTGTCCCAGAATAGGAGTCGCAAAGGCAAAGATACCTTTGTTCGATTGGCATCGATTGTGTTCCTGAGGCAGTAAACGACACACGTGTTGAAAATTGTATAAAAACTTTAGACTGAAGCAGATCATAACCAAATAAAATGTAATCAACGTCTGAAAATACGTAGAATATAATTATATAAAATAGTTACGAAATAATAATTCATCAAATATAAATTATTAGTGAAACAATAATTGTTATTGATTTTTATTAGTTGAAAGGGTTAAAATACCATATATTATGAAAAAGTTATGTTGTTCCATAATGTTCCGCTGTAAAACTTATCGTAAGTTAGACTCAAATGTATGTTCGTCAATATTTTAACTAACTAACTATATGGCTTATGGAATTCGCAAGTTCATCGCCGCAGTAACAAACGTTCGCCATTGAATTCTATCCTACGCAATAACAAGCTGTTTTCATCACAAACACCTACTTTTCGAAGATCTATTCTAATATTGTCCTCCCAACGACGTCTCGGTCTTCCCAATGGTCTCTTTCAATCCGGTCTTCCAACCAGGATATAATATAATCTTCGTTTTTCCCCCATCCGAGCAACATGGCCTGCCCACCTTAGTCGTCGCGATTTCATTATTTCTACAACATCTGGT